>WSXT02130559.1:0-10712 GCA_011762715.2 Neuroterus valhalla
GTCGAAGGTCAAGTGTGCCGAAGGCGCACGAGACCTTCGACTCGTTCGGTAAACATCGCGCTCAACAAAAAACGTCTGTGTCTATCCCTAGGTGCATAATATACTATTGCAATTAGAGGGATGAAATTCCACCCCCTCTTTTCCACCTATTCCCTATTTTTCTCTTTTTACCATAAATTTGGAGGAGCCCCTGGAACACCCATAGTCGTTGCAATCTAAATCGTTTCGACCCAATTTTCTTATCTCCTCACGAAGTTTCGATTCATTCTTCAAGAGTCGTAAACAGAACTTCGAGACGTAAGAAAACAAGACGCTTCGATAGAAATTCTTTCGATGCTACCAATATTTTACAACGGGGCCTAAAAAACGATATAGATGTACTTTTAACTTAATAGTTGAACTTTTACCTCACAATGAAAAAGTTTCAAAAAAAAGGTAATTCAAATTAAAGAAAAAATGTTTTTTCACAAATTACTTTTACTTCTACTTTTAACAAAGTAATTGAATTTTCAAGGAAACAGTTGAATGCCGAACCAAAATATTTATTGATTTTTACCCATAAAGTTCTGTTTTCAAGCGAAAGAGAAGATTTTTCGACAAGAGAGTTGATTTTTCAACAAAAAAGTTTATTTTGATCCCAGAAAGTCCAATTTTAAACACAGAAGTAAAATTATCACGAGAAAGAATTATGTGGGATTTTAAATAAGATGGTTACATTTTCAAACAAATGATAAAATTTCTAACCGGAAAGTTGAATTTTCAACCCATGAGAAGAAACTTTCAAAAAATAAGTAAATTTTTTAAACCAAAGAAATAAATTAAATTTAGCATATTTCTTACACAATGTATTTGCTAATTTTGTTTATAATAGGGCTTACTGCGCCCAATGTTCAACCAAATCGCTGAATTTGAAACAAAACAAAAATTAATTTCAAGTTAGGAAGATTGATTTCCTGCACGGGAAAGAAGAACCATTGACAGAATACATCAATTTCCAACCAAATAGCTGCATTTTCAAATCGAAAAGACAAACTTTCAACAATATAGTTAGTTTTCCAACCAAAGAGATGAGCCTTCATCCAAAAAATGTACTTTCTACAAAAAAAAAGAATTTCCCAAAGAATAAATGAATTTTCAAACAAGCAGTCCAAAAAACACAAACCACCAAAAATTGTAGAATCTTCAACCGAAAAGATGATTTTTCAAGCAAGAAGATTAATTTACTACAAATAAAAATTATCAACCAAATGCCTGATATTTGAACAAAAAAATTAATTTTCACTCCAAAAAGACAATTTTTTAATAAAATTGTTCCACTTTCACCAGAAGTTAGATTTCCTAAAAAATGGTTTTATCATCAACGGGATTTTTTTCTGATTATTTTAGGTCTCAAAAATATATCTAGAACTTATCAACTGAAAAAGCCAATTAGAGAATCTAAGTAAACAGTTGAATATTAGTTTTCTATTATCAACTTTATCTCGTTTTACAATTCCAAAGAATCGAAACATATTCAAAAGAATTTCATTCATTATCAATATTCAACAAGATTTTTATTCAATTCAGTTCATTCTATACTCATTATACCCAACCCGGATTTTTACATATACATGATTTTCATTTACAATTAGTGTCCCAAATATGATATAATTCAAACTTCTATCATTCTAAAGTCAGTATAAAAATATCCAACTTTGACCTTTTTTATTTCAAACTAGTTCACATCCAAATTAGGTGAGTTTGAATGCTTATCTGAAAATGATGAAATTTCAATTACTTTCTTTATGAAATTATCCCTTTCAATTGTTTAAATAGTTCATTTTTAAATGTTGAACATTCCATCAATTTTAAATTTTAAATCTTAATATTGTCCTATTATCTCATTTTCTTTATCTAAAAAGTTTTTTGATATTGAATGATTGGATACTGGATGTTCCAAAGTTGAAATTAAAAATTAAAAACTTTTTAAAATTTGAACTTACTTCATTTGAAAAAGTCCTGTTTCCTAGATTCTAATCTACTGAAAGTATTCGATTTTGAACGCTCTGAATCAGAAATTATATATACATAATTCCAATTCCTATCATTTTGAAATCATATACTCTCTTTTAAAAAATGTTCAGTTTCAGACTTTTCAAATTTGGAAATCAGAAATATGCTTCAAAATAATTCATTTTTCATTTCTCTCGATAAGAACTAATTCAATTCGGAATTCTCTCGATTTGAAATTTTTTAACTAAGAGTAGTTACAGTTTTAAATTTATCTGAAACTATTCAAATCTCAGCATTGAAAATTTGTGAGCATCTCAAACTGTTTTATTTTGAAAATTTTAGTTCCAAATGATCGAACTTCAAAAATTTTTAGATGAAAAGTGTGCTAATTTCCAAATTTTAATCTGATATCAAATTTGAAAGTTTATTAATTAGGAGGACTTGTCTTCGCAGCTTGCGCTTCTTTACTCCTGTTTTTTGTTATTTTTAAAATTAGTACGTTTAATTTGAGATTTAATGCTTTCACGATGATCCATTATGATGAAATAAGGTATTTCGGGTTTCGATCGTGTACAAACTACAAAAAGATTTGTCTGTTTTTGTCAGTTTTAGGCTAGTACGTTTAAATTAGTGAAAGTTTAGAAACTCATTTTCAGATTGTCCAATCCAAGTTGAAACAAAAGCTTGAATGATTTATGAATAATACGAATATGTTTTCGAATCAGTAATTTTGAAAATCAAAACTATTTTATTGGAACTATTTTGCATCAAAAGTTATCAGAATTATACTAGGAATATAATAATTGCAATTTTACGTCTTCCCAAATGAATAATTCCTCATTTAGAATAAAATGGTCTCAAATTATATATCCAAAAATTTAAAACTGCAACTGCTCTCAGTTGAATAATTTCAAATTGAGAGAATTTTAAATTGAATGACTTCTAGTCGAGAGAGTTAAAAAATGAATTATTTCGAAGTATACCTCTGATTTCTAAATTCATAGGTTCTTAAATTGAACATTTTGGAAGAGAGTATATAATTTCGAAATGATAGGAATTGAAAGTATGAATATATATCATTTCTGATTGGAAGCGTTCAAAATCGACTAATTTCAGATTACAATTCTGTGATTAATACTTTTTCAAATGAAGTAAGTTCAAATTATTTCGAATTAATAAAGTTCTCAAACACAAACAATTTTTAGCTCAAAGCGTTCTAAGTTCGAAAATATAGCCATTAGATTAAAATTATTTCAATTTTGAATTGAAGAAATCGGACTGAAAATTTGTCAAAATTTTGAATGGAACTTTGCGCACGGACTGATTTGTTCATTTATTTTTCAAAGTTTAAGAAAATTCAATGAACAGTGCACGAGATTGTGGAGAAAGTTTATGAATGTTTAACGAACTGTTCTGCATATCCAAAAGTGGTTGACAGTCAACGCAAAATTCGATAACTTATTTTTTCCGTGCGTTTTAAATAAAATAATTGGACTTTGAAAGTGTTAATTTTCCCAAATGAAAAACGCTTAAAATTAGAATAATTAAACATTTTTGAATGTTGGAAATAATGGGAATCATAGAATTTTCAGCTCAAAGTTTAGAAATCGGACAATAAGCATTCAAAGTCTTTCAATCTGAAATTGAATATGCTCCGATTATTATTCGTTGAAAATGAACATTTCTGAATTTACCTTTGGATTACAAAATCTCGAAAATTTTTGTTCAAGAACGTTCAAGATTGTATAATTTTAAATTTGAAGTTTGTAAATGCATATTACAGAATTTTGATTTTTATATATTCAAAATGGAAGCTTTCAAAATTAAATTATTTCAAATTAAAATATAAGAATTTGAAATATTTAGATTCCAATTTCCAAAATAATACAATTTCAAATGGAAAGTAATTTAAGTTATAATATTCTCAAATAAAAACGTTAAAATTGAACCCTATTGAATGAAAAGTTTCAAAAATAAGGTAATTAAAAATTGGTAAGATGTTTAAAATTTAACAGTTTTCTATTCAAACCTTCAAAAAAGACAATTTCTTATGGAGAGTAATTGAAATTTAGTCATTTTGAGATAAGCATTCAAAGTCTCCCAATTTGAGTTTCAACTGTTTTGAATTAAAAAAGGTCAAAATTGAACATTTTTATACTGACTTTAGAATGATAGAAGTTTGAATTATTCCAAATCGAGAACGTTGGTAATTCTGAAATGTCAGATTCAATGTTTCAAAATTGTATATTCTCTTCTTTCTAATACATGCTTAGGAATGGAATGCTTAATTTATTTTAATAATCCAAATTCAGGGACTGATTGTTAATAAAAATCATGTACATGTAAAAACCCGAAAAGAATATAATGGGTGTACATGGAGAATAAATTGAATTGAATAAAAATCATGTTAAATATTAATGATGAATGAAATTCTTCTGAATCTGTTCCAACTCCATGGAATCGTAGAACGAGAAAAAATTATTAATAGAAAACTAATATTCGATTATTTGGTTAGATTCTCTAATTTTCTTCTTCATTTGAAAAGTTTTATATATTTTTATTAACTCAAAATATTTAGAAAAAAGCCCTTGAATTTTTCGACTTGCGATGTTTGTTTAATATGAGTTAGGGTTCGTTGATTTGAAACTGAAGTCGAGTCTTTAACCTCCTCGGTTTTTCATAGAAAAAAGTCAGAACTCTCTTTTGTTGAGGTTAATTTAGGTCGGCAGCCAAAAGATGTTGAATTTCGTTGATAGTCATATATGTTTCAATTTGAACGTCCAAAATGGTAGAATTTCAAATTCAAATAGGTTCACTAAGATAGTTAATAGAAAGTTTTGCGTAGCTCTCCCATTTTCGAAGCCCATTTCCAAATGAATCTGTGAAACGATGCACAATTGTGCTCTTTACATAAAACATTAAGGGATTATGAAAAATACTAAAGAATGGTAAGGCTGCCGGTGCGGAATGTATTACCCCTGAAATGCTTAAGTTTGGTGGCCAAAACTCGTTTGTGTGGCTGTGTGAATTTATGAATGTGTGTGCTGTGAATAGCGAAGTTCCGAGTGATTGGAAAAAGGCGATTATTGTTCCAATCTACAAGGAAAAGGGTGGTCGAGGCGACTGTAATAATTATAGAGCGATTAGCCTTCTAAGTACTGTGGAAAAAATATTGACCAAAATACTTATTAATAAAGTCATGGGAGTAACAAAGGAAAGGATCTGGGAAGTTCAATGTGGATTCATGCCAGGGAGATCATGTGCGGATCAGATATTTAGCTTGAGACAGATCACAGAAAAAAGCCTAAGAGTAGACAAAAAAGTTTTCTGTGTATTTTTGGATCTGGAAGAAGCTTTCGACAAGGTAAATAGAGCTTAACTTTGGGAGTTCCTAAAAGAAGAAGCAATACAAGAGATACACTACCGTCGTGAATATAATGGTAGCGAAGCAAGTGTGAGAGTAAATGGACAACTGAGCGATTGCTTTGATATTAGGCAGGGCGTTAGGCAAGGATGCGTTATGCACTGTTGGATGTTTAATATATACACGGACAAATGTCTGAGAATGGATCTCTTTGTCGAGGAAGGTGTTGAGCTTGGGACAGTGAAAGTTTGTGGGCTTGCGTTTGCAGATGACAAGATCGTTACAGCAGAATCAGCCGAGGATTTGCAGAGGATGTTGAGCAGACTGGATACCAGCATGAAGAGCATGGGTCTTCACATTAACGTGGATAAAACAAAAATTATTTTGTTCGAAAGCAAGGATGCGAAAACAAATCGCAATATTATCCTAAATAGAGAGAGGACCTGGACGTATCAAGAAAAGGACAAGAGTAAACTCAATGCGATCGGGATGCAATTTCTGCGTAATATGTGCGTTAAAACGCTAATGGACAAAGTGAGTAATGTGTGGGTTCAAAGAATGTGGTGTAGAACAAACGCTGTTTGACAAGAGTGAGAAAAATTCGCTGAGATGGTTCGGTCACGTTGAGAGAATGGATGAAGAACGAATTACAAAGCATGTGTATATAGGTAAGGCGAATGGTAGCGTACCCAGAGGCAGACCAAAGAAGGAATGGATAGAATGTGTGAATGAGACCCTAAAGAGGAGAAGTATAAAGAGCCGTAGAAACACAAGAGCTTGTATGAAAAGATGCATGGATGTGGAAGAAGCAAGAGATAATAATAAGATAATAAGATGATAATAAATTTGTGAAGGGCATTGTCTCCGCAAGGGACGGAACTCAACGAAGCGCATTCTCGTGGCAGCTGAGGAGTAGCGACCACTGGAAGGGGGAGAGAACTCAGGTAGCTGTGGAGGAAAAGATGACTGCCAGCGAATCGTATAGGAAAATGCAGATGTAAATGTGAATCTAACTTGACCTTTTTGAAGGTACATTACGTACGAGACAATTTGAATGTAACCACTAACGACATTTTGGGTTGGCTGGACAGCGGTAGATAATTAGGTAGTAAACGGCTCAAGTCTTAAACGACGAAGCGAAGCATGAATGGACGATTATGCTAGAGTACTTTGGACGCAATAAAATTAGTTCACTCCAGAGTCCAGACAATTCAAGACTAATTGTAGGGTAGAAGGATAGTGCCCAAGAGAGGATCTGGGAAATAAATAATTGAGGAATAATGCGAAAATGTTTCTCTTAATGCTCATCATCTCCGAATTTGGAATGATCAGTCAAATTATTTCCATAAGTTTGAGTAATCGTTCCAAAATTTGCAGCCGAACCTTATCCTATATTCCATCTTATTTTGAATATATAATATTCAAGGCAAGAAACTCGCATTTTTTAAGAGTTTGGATTTTAATTTTGGTGACTACATATCCATAATCAGCGACCCCAAAAACCCTTGAGTAACTATTTCTAGTCGATTCCTTATATTTTTTAAAATTTCCGCTGCCACATTGAGTCCGCCATTTTTATTTCGTAATTTTCGACTACATATTCATATTCAGCAACCCCGAAAACCCCCGAATAACTATTTTTAATTGATTCCCCATATTTTCCAAAATCTTCGCCGCCATATTGATTCCGACATTTTGAATGTTGGATTTTTTACTGCATATTCGTATTCAGCGACCCCGAAAACCACCGAGTGACTATTTTTAGTTGATTCCAAATATTTTCCCGAATCTTCGCCGCCATATTGAGTCCGTCATTTTGAATTTTGGTTTTTTAACTGCAAATTCGTAATCAGCGACCCCAGAAACCCGTGAGTAACTAATTTTCTCCGAATCCGTAGACTTTTCGAATTTCGTCCAAGATTTCGGGTCTCCCGGCCCACTGTGCTTCGAGTTCGAATAAATAAGTTTGAAACAGGGGTCGTTGAAATTTGAGCCGGTTTATTATGTCAATGCTAGTCTCTGAGAGTATATTAGGATCGTTAACGCTTCTCTTTCATCGCGCATTTGCGAGAAAATTTTCGCACAATTTTCCACCAGCTTATGTACATTAAAAATCCTTCATAATTATCAGTACAAAAAAAAATGAATCGCAAAAATTGGACCATTTTTATTTCTATTACGAAACAATCATAACAAATATCAAAAATTGTGGGAACAGTCCGATTTTTGCGATTCAAACTTTGTTGTAAAGCTGATAACAATAGCATATGAAACGTATAAAAATTAGTTGAAAATTATGGGAAATAAAAAAAGCTACATTTGCGTAAAATCTATAGTTCGTAAACGATGCTCGTAGAAATTTTAACTGGTGTCATATATCTCTCCCTAGACTCCCAGTGCTGGCGCATTGATCAGGCAAGGTATCACATGTCAATGCTAGTGAGAGTATACTAGGATCATTAACGCTTCTCTTTCATGTCGCAGTAGGTGGTAAACGATGCTCGTAAAAATTTCAAGCGGTTTCATATTCTAAAGTCAATAACGCTTTTCAATAACGCTTTCCATCTCACTGTAGAACGTGAAAATTTCATCGAAAATTGATTAAATATTTATCCTAAAACGAAAATTATGGATAGATAATATAAATTGTAAAACGGATTCAATCTGTTAAAAGTTAAAGAATATTTTCGAGTTAATTAATAAAGCTGAGAAAAAATGAGTGAATATGTTAAAAGCGTAAACAACAACATAAAATATACATAATAGTGACAGTAGAATTTATGATTTTTTATGGAGGTGGTAAAGTTGAATATTGTCAACTGAAGTTATAGACTTCTACTAAGTTTCAACTTTCTAAATGGCTGCTGGCATTCATGAATGCCCATAATAAACGTGACAAAGAGCATAAATTACAGTGCAGGTGTTGGATATTACAACCAACAAACCCGGGGAAAATAAATAAAAAATTTGGCGTTTCAGCATTTTCTGTCACTTTTGGTACTATTTTGACTCCCTTCAGGAGTTCGATGCCTGATCCTAAAAAATCAATAAAAACTATGTCCCCTGTACTCCTAAACGAATAAAGTTATAATTTCAGAAATTCAGTCCAATACAGGTTTTTTTTTGTCATTATCTTCCAGAAAATTCGTGCGACTTCTTGTGGGCTTTTTTTTCGAAATTTCATAGGTTTTTTTGAAGAGTTCTAGTGGGTCTGAGTACTACCTTTTCGTGTTTATAATTAATTATTATTCTATATGAGGTAATTTGGGTGCACCCTCCCTCATAAAAAAATCCAAACTTGAATCGCTCAAATGAGATGGATTTGTAAATGTAAATAAGCAATGCAATCATTTCAAAAGATTATTATCATGAAGTTTCCAAAATTATATGTCCTTTATATACGAAGATCCAGATGACCATCTACTTAATTTAGAGACCTTGAACTTCATTTTAATTTATTTAAAAAAAATGCTTCCAATAGGACATCCATTTTCGTCAAAACTCACAAGAAGTAGACCCCTTTCACAAGAAATGAAGATTTTTTTTTACACACGTGAGATGAATCAAGGTTTGTTCATTTTCAAGGCCACACGAGACTTGTGCGAATGGACGAGTTCTTATCGATTGAATAGCACATCCGCTTTGGTGGGTGACAAGCAAACAAATTCGTTAGACCTTTTTTTTGCAAAAAAACCCATGTCGGATTTGAAGGGAGATCTCATCTAAGAGTGATTTTCTCGATCATGAAATCCGGTTTTGGGAATGAGAGAACACGGAATTCTCATTTCGATCACACTATTCTTTCCCTTTCAGGCACAGGAATAAAAAAAATTGACAAAAAAATAGAAGCATGGGAACGACCTCGTTAATTTACAGATTTGAGATCCGACAAATTGAAAAATTTCTTTGCCTAATCCTCTTTTTATGAATTTGTGATTTATTCTACTCGTTATTTGAGAGATTCCTCGATTTTTTATTTATTTTTATTCATTTCTTGTGTTCAGCTACTTATTTGTAAGTCTATGGATTTGAAATTTAAATTCAAATATTAATTTTAGGGGTTTTTTATGGAGAAAAGTATTCAAATTTGGATGTTACATCAAAATTGTTTAATTATTCGTATTTTCTCTGAATGCAAAATTGAACTTTTGATAACTCGAATTCGAAGGTACTCAATTTTTTTCTTTTCAATCAGATACATCTTTTCGCATGAGGGAAAAATCGGCTCGCTGCGCGGGCACATTCTCATAGCGCGCTGCGCGCGCGGCTCGCAAGTTTGAGCGCGCCTAGGGCGCGCTTCACTCGGATCTCGCGCTTCGCGCTCGGCTTCATACGGGCTTGATTCAGTTTACAGTGTAACGCATACACAGAATAACAATTATTGCAAAACTGCTCAAAACCTCCACTTCTATGAACATTTTTTTTTTCATTTTTGATAAAAATTTTTCATATTAAGTTTACTTAAGGCTCTACTGGCCTTAAAGAACGCATTCTCATTTTACAATACTCGCCACTGATATTTACATCTCGCATAGTTTAGCTAGCAAATTGAATTTTTCATTGTTCAAGAAGCGTTGTCACGATTAAAAAAAATGTATATACGCCGTATTGAAAAAATTCATGTAAAACTTGTGAAACTTTTTTAAAGGAACATTTTTTCTATAAATTATCTCTTCTTGTCTCTTATTATTTGTCTGGAAGATGGAATTTCTTACTTTTGTGAATGTTTTATCACGACGGATACGAAAACTATTCGTCCTTTCGAGAAAAAATCAACAATGAATTTGGAGACTTTTTAAGGCAAAACAATTTTCGTTTCTTTCATTTTTTCCTAACTCGCATAATTTTCCTCAAAAATGGAACTTTTCATTTTTGGTAACATTTTTCTCGATATAAACAAAAACTATGCATCTGATGAAAAAATGGTGTATAAAAAATTTATAGGTCTTTTTAAAATAAATAATTTTTTATCTCAACATTTTTTCGCACCTTGTATAGCTTGAGCGGAAACATGCATTTCTGATTTTTCAAAAAGCGATTTTGATGGATAAAACCAGAACCATTGGTCAAAAACAGCTCGTTCACGAACTCGTTCTTTCTTTCGCGGCCTTAAAAGATAGCGCTAAAGCACAATCCAATATGATCATTTTTTCGAAAGTTATCGAGTGAACAGATAATTTTTTATTATTTTTTGTGCGATAAAAAATGGAATTTTCGATCTTTTGAGAAAACTCAAAAAGCCGTATTCACGGTCTTGTACACTAAGAAAAAAAATTTTTTAATCGCAACAAAACCGTTTTGTTAGGCAGTTTTTGTTGGCACTGCAAAATTTTGGTTGTTGGCACAAAGCTATTTT
>WSXT02130570.1:0-10712 GCA_011762715.2 Neuroterus valhalla
TTTTATTTGGCATATCTGTGTATCGAAAACTTTTATTTTCTGTGGAATCTTTCATTTTCATCTGAAGAACAAGAATACTACACTTTAGAGTTCCATAAAACAACATTTATTATTGTTTGAAACAATTTTTATAAACAACATCACTTATTTAGCATGAAAACGTTTTTGTGTCAATGTAGCCAATTGCAGTGACACTAAAATAAGTCAATTTGATTTGTTAATAACAATGATAAATGTTATTGGATGGAAATCAGTTGTACACCAATTCCATTTTTTAGACGAAAAGGAATGATTCCGCATAAAAGATGAATTTTCGATGCATATTTATGCCGAATAAGTGAAGTTGTTCGTAAAAATTGTTTAAAACAATCACAAATGTTGTTTCATGGAACTTTATTATGTAGTATTCTTGTTCTTCAGATGAAAATAAAAGATTCTACAGAAACCAATGTTTTCGATACACAGATATGCCAAATAAAAGAATTTGTTTATAAAAATTTCTTATGACAATGACAAATGTTGTTTCATGGAACTCTATTGTGTAATGTTCTTGTTCTTCAGATGAAAATAAATGATTTCACAGAAAAGAAAAATTTTTGATGCACAGATATATCAAATAAGTGAATTTGTTTATAAAAGTTGTTCAAAACAATGACAAATGTTGTTCCATGGAACTCTAATGTGTATTATTCTTGTTCTTTCGATGAATATAAAAGATTCCATAGGAAAAAAATAGTTTCCGATACACGGATGTGCCAAATAAAAGAATTTGTTTTTAGAAATTGTTTATGACAATGACAAATGTTGTTTCATGGAACTCTAATGTATAGCATTCTCTTTATTCAGATGAAAATAAAAGATTCTACAGAAACCAATGTTTTCGATACACAGATATGCCAAATAGAAGAATTTATTTATAAAAATTTTTTATGACAATGACAAATGTTGTTTCATGGAACTCTATTGTGCAATGTTCTTGTTCTTCAGATGAAAATAAATGATTCCACAGAAAAGAAAAAATTTCGATGCACAGATATACCAAATAAGTGAATTTGTTTATAAAAGTTGTTTAAAACAGTGACAAATGTTGTTTCATGGAACTCTCATGTGAAGTATTGTTGTTCTTCAGATGAAAATAAAAGATTGTATAGAAAGAAGAAGTTTTCGATACACAAATATGCCAAATAAAAGAATTTGTTTTTGAAATTTTTTCATGACAATGACAAATGTTGTTTCATGGAACTCTATTGTGAAATGTTCTTGTTCTTCAGATGGAAATAAATGATTCCACAGAAAAGAAAAATTTTCGATGCACAGATGTTTCAAATAAATGAATTTGTTCATAGAAATTGTTTAAATTATTAACTATAATTGTTTCATAGGGCTTGTTCGCAACTTAAAACTGATCATTCACATTTTTATAACAAAACCTATGTAAGTAATACATTGGAAATTCGGAAATACAACACTCAAGAGTTATATCCCATAATTTGTTTGTAACAATTGACAAAATACAGGATTTCCCTCTACAAGTTACATTTTTATTCAAAAAAAGGAACTTCACTAATTCAACACCTTTGTGAAGAAACATCGATGAATGAGGCTATGTAAATATCGCAGATATAACCAATTACAAATCATAAGTTAAGGAACAAATTATTAAATAACAAATTCAAAAAAGTGCACCTCTACCTTAAAGCACGATTCTTCATGAGTATTCTCAAAAAAAAAAGTTCTGATCCGTTAAAAAAAAAGGAGCCGGACGATTTTTGTACCAAAAAGTGCTTTTTTCCCGTGAGTACATAGTAATCGAGTGATTCACAAATACACAAATCAGGCTCATAAGCCGATCAATTAATCGGCAGGTCGCTGATCTGCCGCGTATCATAACCTGTAATTATCTGTAATTAAATATTGGCCGAACTAACTTCGACTTAAAAGGGTGTGTTTATCGTACTCATCCTTCTTCTCTTCTTTGATGTTCCCCTATTCCTTTGTTCTTTCTCCTACTTATCACGCTCTTCACTGACTTGACTGGGAATATTGTTGCTCACTTGACTGTGTTCAATTGAATTGCAGAATTGAATTCAATAATACAAATTGTAAAATTGGTCTGATAATGATAGGAGTTTCTATTCTACGAATGGAGAAGCTCAGTCTCGTTTCGTTTCTCACGAGATGCGTCCTCTGCACATCGAAATCGGCATCCTCGTGACACGCTGATGGGCAGGAAACGGATCGGCGGGCTTTTTACTTCTTCTAGGCCGATACTGTCTTCCAGGAATTCATTAAAATATCGGCGTCGCTCCTCGTCAGCGCGAGGATGTAATGATAGCGTTGAATAGCGTGCCGCTCAGATTTATGTGACCGAGGGCTTCAGGTGGGTGGCTGTATACCCGTAGGTATACATACATAATTACTCGCCACGCTCGGGGAAACGCTGTTGCCGCTTGGTTCCTGAACGGGCCAACCAGAGATTTTAATTTACTGATTTATGTCTCTTCACAGATCAGCCGGTCCTTTGTCGGGGAAAATCGCACCAACGCCCTCGTCATTATCCTCCCAATTGGAAAACTACCCCTTTTCTCTAGCCCACACACAATACTCTAATTATATTCTATGATTTATGCATCTCCAAAAAAATTGCTCACCTTTGTTTTACAATCCTCTAAGTCTTCATTTCTGGGTGTGTAGTTTATCGAAGGCAAAAGCTCGGTCGTAGTTTGCGTTTAGATGGGTTGTCGATAACAGGAGGTTTCTTTGTGGTTATGTACCTTCCGCACCGAATGCTTAGGCGAATTGCTAAATCCAAAAAACATCGAAAGTACGCATGGAAGGCACAACTGCATTTTCCTCTGTTGCGGAATTTATTCATTTTAAGCTCTTCTGAGAGTGAAATGGTCCAGCATCCCATTTGCGAGACGGAGTCCCCGTTTAAGCATCGCATGACGTTCGTCTATTTATCAAGTTGTATCATCATTCGCCTTTCTCAGCCACGATGCCGCCCCCTCAGGCGATTTAATCTAATTTGTATCGCCCTTTGTTAATCGCAGCGCGGCCCCATGTTAATTTGTCCTGGCCGCAAACGGGTCGACTCCTTCGACAAAATAAACTACCGTTCGTCAATGAAGAGGGCGACAGTCTCTCTGGAAGAAAGAGTCGTTATGGACGATGTAAGCAATCTCCAAAGCACAAATATGTCATCGCTTCATTGTTATACCACAATGATTCTTCTCGTTATCTCACCTGTCTCAAGATCTCATCATGTCCTCAACATTAGCCGTGTCTTCATTTCTTTCTCTAAAAGTGCCTTTTAACGCATTGCTTAATATAACAACCTACACGAAAGGAATAGTATGTTAGGAGCATCGATAGCGAAATTGATGCGTATAATATTGATGTGGCATACATAGCAATGGATAAGGGAACAGTTCGTCAAGTTGATGTTTCGAAATAAAATGGATGGCTAAACTGAACTTGTTCAGATACCTTGGTATGGTTGCCGCAACCACAAAGAATAGTAAAATATGGTCCAAATATAACTCTGGTTCCCACAACCACGCAGCTGTTTGTGTGAGAGTCTAGTTGTAAGAACTACACTGTGTGGTTGCTGCAAGTATGTAATGTGGTTACCACAACCACAATATATATTGCTACAACCAAACACTGTAGTTGCCACTACCACAGTTTGCGGTTGCCTCAGCTGTGCACTCTGGTTGTCACAACCCTCATTATTCAGCTGCCGCAGCTATGCACTGCGATTGTCACAACTACACTACGTGGTCGCTATGCTACAACTACTTAATAAAATATATTTTTACTAGGCTGTGGTTGAAAAAAAAATCTCAGCATCAATGGTTAATAAAATTTTATTTATAGGACAAAAAAAGAAATTCTGCGACTTTGAATCCAGAATTTACCGCCAATGTTTCGAAAATGGAGTTACAATAGCGTTTTCTCACTTTGGATGTATAAACACTTCAAATTTGTCTGCTAGTTACGTTCTAATGATATTCTCTTTCTCGGTAATGTTCTCGAGATGATACAACATTCACTCAAATCTCGAATTCATACCTTCAAAACTTGTATCAGTCTTAACACCTCAGACTGGTTAAACACTTCCGTATCCCAAGCACTAGTACTCTCGAAGTACACAAACAACAATATGATGACGTCGAGTGCTTGATGGATGACGCTACGCTACGTCACGTGGCGTGCTTTGGCACGCACCAATCTGCGCAACTGTGCGCAACCAATCAGAAATAGTTGAGATGCAAACACTGTGCTTGTGAGACATCCAAACACTGTGGTTGTGGCAATCACAAGCCTGTGGCTACAAGATTGTAGTTGTGACAACCATATCCTGAGTTGATCCAACTACACGCAAGAGAAGCGGCACAAATTTGATATGGTTGGGCTACAAATCGCGTGGTTGTTGGAGCTACAACATACAACTAAAAGCTCGTGGTTGTGACAACTATATCATTTGGATCTGAGATCTTGAATAAAAAATATCCCAACAAGATTTGTGCAAAATGCAACCATATTGTTCGCAACTTGATAATGTTAGTTGTAGCAACCATATCAGTTTTCTCCGTGTAGATAAGGTTGTTTTGCTCATTAGGAGTGCAATTGAATCCCGCAATCGAAGAAAATAGTGCGATTCGAATCAAATAAGAGGTCATCGTCTCTTCCAAAATGAATGATTAGGAACATTAATTCAAGTCCGTGATTCATATAAATTTAATCAGCCTGCTTTCTTCGTTTCATCGACTACAAGCGCGGACAGAAAAGGCCACGCGAGACTACCACCCGTGCTGATCGATGGTTCAATGAAGCACGTATAGAAACGCGTGTACTCTCGCTTCGGAAGAATCGCGGGTGGCGACGGTGGGGGGCTTAGACACATATTAAGCAGCATTATTTATTGAGAGCCCCTTCCCCCTGGGAGGGAGCGGCCCTCTCTCCTTGATTTGATTTAAAAACAGTATTCGTAACAAATTGATAAGCGCCCGCGGTCGGCAAGATCAGAGAAGGAGGCAATAAGACTCCTTGAGTCCTTAGCGGCAGGTCAGGGCTGGACGAACGTGTGGTTCCTTCTCTCTCACGTGAGAGGGAGCCATTAGCATAGGAAGGACCCCCCACGGCGAACGCGGGCCTCGACGGGCCATCGCACAGTACACATTATAGATATAGAGAGCCCTGATATATAAACCGAACCCATTGATTTATGGGTTGAACGATTCCTTTAATTATAATACGATATTTATTCAGATGAGGCGTGCGGACTTGGGAGTCATGCTGCTATATGGTAATACCAAGTTTCTTGCCTCCCACTCGAATCATCGACGCTTTATTTCTTCCTCTCAACAGTCCATCTTCAATGCATAATTTCAGTTTTTACCACTTCTTGATGCTTGGCAGTTTCTTCAAAGATTTATTATCTTGAGCAATCGTATTATTGTGACTTGAATTGATGGTGAGATATTGGGAGAAGAGGATTTAAAAAGAAGAGCCTATTTAAAGAGTGATCGTTTCGCAGATGCCGTCCTGAAAATAATTTTCGAATTAATTTAGTCAAACCTTACAACTTTGCATGGTTCACAAAGCATCTGAAACAGTAAATCCTTCCAGAATCCTAATTATAAAGCGAGGCCCAGTGATACGATCCTCTATCTGAAAACCGGTTCGTATAAAAACTGAAGTTCGAGTCGCGGATATAGTCTTTTTTCTTATCTTCATAAGAGCGCATTGCGACCCACAATGTATGCAACGACGAGCAAGCTTATCAATAAAACCAATTGTATCCTGCAGAGAGTATATTCTATTTTTCCGAACTAGGTCGTTTGCATACCGAACGATATCCTCTCTCCATTGCGGACAGCGATATCTGTACCAACCTTTGCAGTTTGCAATTCCAATTCGATATTTATATTAGATGCAATAAGCATGAAGGAGACTATAACAAACTTCATAGTCACGTTTATAGCCTCTTGTAATCGTGTAAATCTTTATGAACACATCTGCAGTTCAGAATCTCTTGTATTCCCGCGCGAATCCGTTTGTGTACTCTTGAAAAATCCCATGCTGGGGAGAATTAAAAGGAAATGTCCGCGGGCGTCACTTCAAGTGAAAGGAAGCGAAAGAAGCAAGTTGAACGAGCAATTACTCCATGCGTAATGTGTGTGCAATTTCATCGCGGGAAATGATCGCGAATTAGGTCTTTGAAGCAAGAGACTCGTGACAAATTTTTACAATTAGATCTTGACAGCGAACATATACAATATAAATTTTATGGTCACGTCAGCGCCCTCTGCAAATAGAGCTATTTTCTAGTCAGAATCACTTGGTTATTATCGTTGATTCATATAACTTCAACGCGACGATGATGGCTATACTGGAAATTGAAACGGAATTGGGAAATCTTTTCACAGTCTCCTGATTTTCAGATTTTTGTACTGTAGAGTCTCTCACATAAAAAGGAGCAAATACAAAAGTAAGATGAATGAAAATAATTGGATGTACTCAAAGAATTAATTGAGTGCCAATTGTAAGGTTGAGGACGATGATGAAAAAATGGAAGGTAGTAAACGAGGTTCTGATCGTGTTTCCCATACGTGAACGCGAGTTTGAACCAGGTTCATTCGACGTGATACCAAGTCGGTAAAACACGTGTAGATAATTACCGACAAGCGGTATGAACCTGTGATATTAATCACGATTAAGCAGATTCCAAGGCGCCCTGGTGTCTACGTATACCCTGTATTCTGCTCAGATAGTTATGAGCTTCTCTCTCCCTCTCTCTTTTTTATTCGCCCACGCCCTCGTGTACTAATCTTTCCCCATCTCGCTCCCATGCACGAGACCATTGGGTCCACAATCACCCATAATTCGCGGTAAATCTGCCCTTGGCATACATCAAACCAGCCTATCTTCGCGACACTCTTCACCCTTCGAATGCACAAGGTAGTCATGAACTGGTAAATAAATCACATGCCGAAAAGCAATAAAGGATCTTTGCTTATAAACAGCTTTTGACTATGCATCATCCGGAACAGCTCATATTACTCAATGGTGGAGCATGTTTCAATGTTTCCCGTCTTCTCCTAAAATCCATAAGTTCTCTTATTTTGAAAATTTGATACATTTGAAGCAGATTGGTTACGTTGTCCGAAGTCCTACAACAAGAAGCCGAAGAGGGCAATATAGCGTGACAAAATAGGCCGTGACAAAATAGGCCGTGACACGTGCATAATTAGGGGCGGACCAATAAGGGGTGGTAACGCTCGTGGAGCAGTTAACTCTTGCCTGGAGCCAAGGCCAGGTGAGCTAATGATCTCCTGGGGCTGACTCGAATTGCTTGCCTTCTTCCACCTTCTCGTTCTCTCTTTTTATTTCTTTCAGCTCCTCTCCCATTCACGAGACGTGGGGAGCATTATCATTGCACTTATTGTTACGATTTTATTGGCCAGCTTCGTCACAATACTTCTATTCAACCTTTACTAATTACGGGGTTCCTCCTCAACCAAATTAGTTAAACACCCTTCTAGAATAATTCTTCAAAATCAGCCAGCATTATACAAAAAGTTGAGCGTCTTCTTCAACACCTGCAATCTGAATTCGATACGTTACACCCAAGTCTGAGAATGTTTTTTCCTCTGGAGTATATGAAGATTTCTCAAAAATAAACAGTGTGTTGTTTCTAGCTTACTGGGTATCAGTGCTTTATCGTAACCAAATTATCACAACAGCTTCTAGGATCAGCTTTGTGAAGAAGAACACAACCCGCAGAGATGTAAATCTTGATATTTCGCATGGTAACTGCCATAATTTATTTATTTATTGTATCTATCATGGAAGGGAACAAGAACTTTATTTCTCAGCAGAATAATATCCAAGGTTTTCCTGAGATTCGTCTTAGGATAAAGAGAGCAATGCCATCAATGTAAATCACCGAGGCCACCACCAGCTATTGCGTGCGTTTCGGTTCGCTCGTCATCGTTTAACATGCCACGCTTTTGCACTTGCTCTTTTTCGCTGCTTTTCCTCGGCTTGCACACGCCTCTGTTATACATATATATTTTACCTGCTGTATCGAGATCAGGAAAAAATCCCTTGCTTGAAGTACCGACTTGATAACATAGACACGACGGTCTTCGTGTCCGTCTTCATTAAACGTCGCGGATAATTTCAATACTTTTTGCCATCTCTAGGTTAATGCTATCTTATAGATAAATACCTTCTGAACCATCAATTTCCGGGTCAATTCCTTCGGTACTCTGCGTGAACTTCCATCACGATACTAGAATATACTGTTACCAAAAAATGGAGAAGGCGGAGTGGAGAAAGAAATTTAAATAAAACAAGGCTGACAGGGTTCAAAGAATTATACTACTTCTTAGCTTCATTAATCACTTTACCTTTTTCGAGAATATTAGTTAAAAGGGTCAAAGAAAATAGGTTGATCTTATTAGAATAAACTTTACGATACATTTTCTGGAAAAAGTTGGTGATTGATAGTGGAGTTGAAATAAAAACTAGCTATAGTTTTAATTCTCAACGTTCTCCGAGATTGATGGATGTTTGAATTCTTAGCTCTAAGATGTCCGGCAATCTTAACTTGATCTTCGAAATGTCATCCTGAGAAAGTAGTATCATAATCTGCAAGAATTTCCTGCAAAAAGAGGCACTAGGGACTTAACATAAAGTCACTCGACAAGCTGTCATATGCTAATCGCTGCTGAAGATTATGGTCATGCTTGTTTACTTACCTAGTTTTTAGGTTGCCAACTTTTACATGCACAGGAACGATTTATGACCAGAAGTAGATGCTTCAGCTGATAAGGTTCCAGATCGTATCTTATATTATGACTGTTTTATATTATGACTGTCTTATCTTGTATGACGATGCAGCGTTTGGTCCAAAATCATCCCATACCTTTCAAATCATACAATTGTTCAGTATGGTGTGAATCAATACGTTTGAAGGATGTTAGCATCATTGTGGATTGATGTTCGATTTTTCTAATTTAAATTTCGATCGGTTCCTCAATGACTGCTTCTTTCAACTTAAGGGTCTTGTGAGCCCTTGTAGCACACTTCAGGAGCGTTCATTCGGATTCAAGACCCGGCTTTCGAGCGTGCTTGATTAACGAGTGTTCGAATAGGTGGATCTTTAAGTGCGCACGGATACTGCACTGATTGATATGTTTGCGGGGCGGTTACCGACGGTGGTTAGGTAGACTGTAGAGCCACCATCTACTCCTTCCTGATGATTTAAGGGCCATATATTACATGCCCTTGGCACCACTTGGTGTACTACTCGCGCTTCGGTACCTGTATTATTGAGACGTCCGGGTGAGAGGAAGAAAGAAAGAACTAGAGAGCACCAGCCATATAACCTCTTCGTGCGCAAACTACGGCTTGAAATATTATTCTCGTGACCGTTGACCAACGTCCTGGCTCCCTGGAACCCAGAACTACTCATGATCGTTCCATTTCTGGTTTAGAATAGGCTATCTAAATCTTCGTTCTCAGTTATATCGCTACTATATATACAATTGCTGTGGTTGAACAATTTTAGTTATTCTCTGATTCCAAAACGGCATTTAAAGTTAGTGCATCCAAAAATTGATTCCTTCAAGGTATTTCTGTACTGTTATGCATCCACAGTTGTTGTAACAGCAGTAGATCTGTTTTACCTAATACCATTCTTGACTCGACAGTTGTTACTTAGATGTATCCCAAACTGTTGTATCCCCTAATGATGAACTCTTCGGAAAGGGATGATTATATGGAAAGAAGTCGTCGAACTATCCCTTTTCAGCATAAAACAAATGGCATAAGTTTTTCTGCACCATACAGGTCTGTGCACATGTTCCAGATAATTACTCGAATCGCGTGAGGACCATCGCTTCGGGATAAATACGCAGGTCGTCAGAACGGGGATACTACTTCGACAGACGATAATTTCTTCGTTGTAATATGATAATTATATCCCATATGTTAAAAGAAGAAAACCAATTTTCCCTGGTATGCTTGAATTCATTTCTGAAGTTTTTTAATCAGTGATTGGCTTCATTTACTATTAACCTCTTAGAGTTCAAGTATCACACACCTGTAATTAGTTATCTCCCTTCTTGTACCAGCAATCATACCTAGCTTAAGTATTGACTTCAAAATCAGCTTGAAAAGGCTTCCCTCAATTCCTACGGAAGGATGTGACTTAAGAAACATCAAAGCTTCAAAATGGAAGTCTGCTGGAGGAAGGTTCAGAGCCAGCGATGATCGTAAATCGAAGCAAGTTCGGATCCAGGTTTAATTCAGCCTCCCTCGCTTCCTCCAATGATCGGGTTTGCTCTATCGTTTCCCCGAATGCCATGATCTCCCATAACCTTCTATATCTTCGCGTCTCCTCGCTCGGCAAGAGTTACGGTCGGGGAGAGCTTTTTGCAGCTCCCATTACGGAAAGCACGCAACACCAGCTCAACATCCCTGCATCCTTTTCATCGAATTTGCTGCTACCATACGGTATCCCTCATAGATCCTCTATCCATATATTCACGTGCAAACGTATTTGTATTTGTATTTATTAAAGAAAAGTCCCTAGGGCTAAATAGCCCTCTAAGGAACAAAATAATACAATTTCATAACAGATGTTACAGGCATTGATCAGTGAATTATTTGTTTAGTCTTATAAATTAATTTATAAA
>WSXT02130581.1:0-10712 GCA_011762715.2 Neuroterus valhalla
CGAGGTGAAAAACAAACCGAGCGCGTAGCGCGAGGTAAATACATTATCGAGCGCGAAGCGCGAGATTCGGATGACGCTTAGTTGAAAATTCATATTTTTGTTGAGAGATTTATCATTAAACTTTAAAGTTCATTTCTAAAGTTTCACATTGAATGATTTTGTTGAAAATACGTTATTTTGTTAAAATTCCGTCGTTCTGACTGGAAGATAGTATTTTCAAACAAAGATTTTCATCTTTGATTAAAAATATTATTATTGTTCTATATTAGGTTGAAACATAAGAAAATATTCTTTTAAAGTTGCAGACTTTTTTAATGAATCAAACTTTTTTTTAATTGAAAATAAAATCTTCTCTGGTTCAAATATCAACTGCTACTTGTTTTTTGAGAATTATTTTTTCTTTGTTCAAAAATGATCTACCTAATTTGGAGTTGAAATGTTTCGTTGAAATTATAATTTCATTTTAAAGCTTATTTCTTACGTTGGAAATTGATTGATTTTGTTGAAAATAGATTATTTTGTTCAAAATTCATCTTGTTTAGTACTGGATTGATATTTTAGGTTGAACATTCATCTTTCCTACTCGAAAATCCAATAACTTAATGAAAGTGAAACTACTTTCCTAGACTTTCACTTCTTTGGTTGATGATTCTTCATTTCTGTTGGAAATTCATTTTATTGGTTGAAAATGTAACTATTTTGTTGAAACACTTTTTTTTAATCAATACTTAGCTTTTTAATTGAAGATTCAGAAATTTGGTTGGAAACTAATTTGTTGCAAATTCGTCTTCGCTGGAAATTCATCGTTCACGGATGAAATCTTATTTAATTGATTAAAAATATTAATATGTTGTTGAAGATTCATCCCTATTGAAAAAATCTGTCTTCAGCAGAAAATCCAACTATTTCGGTAAAAATCTGTTGAAAGTGAATCTTCTTAATTGGGAAATTCAACAACTAATTAAGGAAATAAATTGTTCTTAGGTTGCGAACTCAAAGGTGCTGAAGAAAATCTTTCCAGCTTAAAAATGTAACATCATGCAGGAATTTTTTTTTTACTGAACAGCGAATCTTTTTCTTGGTTGAAAATTTAGTTTTTCTCGGAAAATTCATTGGATTGCTAGAAATTACATTTTTTTTCTGTTAAAAATTCATGTATTGTGTTGAAGATGAAATACTGTTATTAGAAATTGAGGGATCTAATCAGATTTCCAAGTTAAGTTTTTTAATATAGCAAAATACGTATATTGTAATAAATTATTTATTTTGTCTCAGTAATTCATGGATCACCCCTTGAATGGATTTCTGCCGCTCAATCAGAGTTTCTGATTGAGAAACCGTTGAACCAGATCCAAAATCTTTTGCAACAAATTCATAAAGAGGCGATGTATCTAAAATCATCACAAAGACGCCTCTATAAACAAAAAAATCTGATGTAGGATTTTATTGAAAAGGTATGTGATGTTGCAGAATCATTAGCATGAAGCAGGGGTGGACTTTTTTTAAGAAGGGGTGGGGTGGGGGGGGGGGTGGTTTTCAGAGTAATTTGCCCCTAATGTTGCAAACCCCGATCAGCAGCTGGTTCAGTGTCCCTTGCCAGGTCTCCCCCACTATTCGCCGAGGCAACAGTAGCGATAATAATAACAGTGCCGTTAACAAAGCCAGGAGTGGCCAGGCGGCAACAATAGGGGCTGCACTTAAAGTAACAATGCAAACGTAAAATGGAGGGACGCATCTGTGTCTCGTGTGAAGAGTACGGGGTGAAGAGTAGTACATCGAGATATACACATACACACACTCCGTGAACGAGGGAAAGCTTTTTTAGATCCTAAACATGGCGATAGTTGAATGTTCGAATTATTTAATAGAAAAAGGAATTACAGAGAGAAAGAATAGAAACTTTAACTAAGAACTGATTTCAAACGTGGATTGCATTCGCGCCACAATTCTGATTAGTGGAAAGAGAATGACGTCAGTAACGGGGCCAATGAGAGGAAAGGCTGCAGTTTCTTTGTTAATGTATTCCAGTTTTTTTGTTCTTTCTCGATATTTCCAAAGATATTTTAGGGGGAAGACTTTTTCTTGATGGATTAATGATAATTAGCGGATTTTATTGATGATTGAGGAACTTTTGGGAATTTGATATGAAGTGATTCGAGAGTGAGGTCAAGGATTGAATCTGAATTAATGAGCCATTGACATCACGGATACGAGCAAGAACATCAAAGTACTGATCGTACTTCAGACTCATATAAAGAGCAATCGGGACGCTCTTCTGTGATAAGTGCGTCTTCATGGTTATCAAGTTGAGGAGGTGCTGAAAAAAGCAAATTTCCACCCTTCAACTATATAATATCCTTCCCTTTCCTTTTTATCTTGATTTTTTCACCTTAAAAATCAGAGGAATGAAAAAAGATGACAGAGCATGAAATTACCACGACTTTGGGTTGTGTAATATTACTTTACTTTCCATATCCTTTAGAGAAAAATATCTCGAAAAATATATAATCTGCAGAGAAGGAAGCTTCTTTCACGATTTTTCTTGAATTATAAAAATATTGCCTTCAAAGTTTGTTAAAAAAAAAGATCTTTATCTGGAAAACGAATTTTGAAGGTCATAAAAAAAATCCTCAAAAGTTTTATAGGATTTTGGATGATTTTTAAGAAATTCGAAAGTTTTACTTGTGAAAAAGTGTTTCCACAATATAATTTTTATATGTATTACAATAAAGCTCAAAAGTTCGAAATCTAATTAAAAAATTCATAGTTTACTTTAGTACAACTTTTTCATTATTTCATACACAATCGTTCGAAGTTGTAGGATATTTTTTAAAATAACCAATTTTCGAAATAAAACAATACAATTTTCACTTAATTGTTCTGTTGATGGAAAAAAATTATTTTAACTATAAAATATATTTACAATGCAAAGCAGTTATTCTTTCATTGTTCAAAAACAATTGTTAAAAAAAGGCGGAAATTACAAAACTGTTCACTGCAAACTCCAAAGTTTTCCTCGAACTTAGAAACGTGTATCAAATTTTATACAAGCAATTCAAAATTTTTCAAAAAATCTTCGAACTATTTTTCAATCTTATACATGACATATTCCGTTTTGCATTTTTAATTTATTCGATTATGACAATTTGAAATCCGATAATTTCCATACTGAAATATTATAACTTAGAATAAAATAGTAATTAATTTATAATTATTCAGTCTATATAACTCTCACTTGTTTCTCATTCAAAAATTTCAAATTGAGATGAAATTTCAAATTCTGAGGGTAAACTAAAAATTCTCCAATGTGAATCTTGCGCATATGATAAAACTTAAATCTTATGTATCAATCATACAACTTTTCGTTCCAAATTTGCAATGTTTTTCAATCTTGTTTCAACATTTTTCCGATCAAATTACATTTTCAGAAAAAAAGTGTATTATTAATTTAAAAATTACCAATTTCATAGAAGGCAATTGAATTCTCAACCAAAAAAGATGAAGATACGTATTGAATTTGACAAACAAACTTTTAAACAAACAAGATTGAACATAAACAGAAACAGTTGCATTTCTAACGAAATCTTTAAATATTCAAGCAAAAAAGACGAATTTTCTAAAAGACATTTTAATTTTTGAAAGATAGATAAATCTCCAAGAGAGAAATATGACATCAACAATATTCTGGAATTTATAATAAAATCATCGATCGGTTACCAAAATGTTTGACTTTTCAACTAAGTAGTAAATTACAAAGATGTATTTTGAACCACATGGTCGGATTTTGAAGAGGAAAAAATTGAATTCCAAGCAAAAGCAGTTGTATTTCCTATAAATTTGTTGAATTTTTAGCAAAAAAAGAAAGTTTTCATAACGCAGTTGAATTTTCGATAAAATAGTAAAATGGGTGACCAAGAAAATTATTTTTGGCAGGAAAAATTATGATATAAGAAACCAGATGGAACTTCAAGAAAAACATACAATTTTAACAGAATTATCGACTTTTACAGCCAAAAAGATAAATAAACATAAAGAACAGTTTGATTTTTAATCCAGAATATTATTTTTTAACAAAAAAATATAATTTTGCACCAGATAGTTCAATATTCGGATAGTTGAACTTTGAACCGGAGAGATATCTTGGTAGAAAATCTAACTACCTAGTCAAGAGTGGAAGTCTTTTATTAAGAATACCTGATTTTGTTTAAAGATTCATTGGTATTGTTGGAAATTCATCTCTTCATTCGAAAATTTTACCGCTTTGTTGTAAATTCTTCCATTTTATTAAAAATTTTTTGGACGGAACTTATTCTTTTCGATTAAAAATACAAAAATTTGGTTGAAAATAGAGGTTCTTTGTCATAAAGTAATTTTCTTGTTTTGTTTGAAGGTTCATTATTTCAGTTGAAAATGTATCTCTACACGGAAAGATATTTTTGACAGCTGCTGCATTCATAGTAATAGGACAACATAACCAAGGCATAAAAGCAGCAGCAACACTAATTTTGGGAACGTGTCTGTCCCATAAAGTTAGTTATCCGTTTCTAAGACAACAGTTGCCCCAAACTGGGAACGCAGCGTTCCCTGGCAGAGAGAACAGTTGTCATAAACAGAAGGTGTATTGCAGTACGACATTTTGGCGCAATGAAGTTACCTATAAGTGCCGCTCTTGTACCAAATTTCTTTCCGTGTATGGTTGGAAATTTTTCTTTTTTGGTAAAAATTCAACTATTTTCTAAAAACTTCATGAAGGTTGATGATAATTTATTTCGTTGCGTAGAAGTCGATCTTTTTTAGTAAATATTTTCTACCCAACTAGTTGAAATTCTAACCTAAAAAGAAAATTTCACACAATAAAATTTGTTTTCAAGAAACAACATCATATTCCAGCTAAAAAAATGGATCATTATCCAGTTAAATTGATTTTTAACAAACTACATAAATTATAAACGAAATAGTTAGAATTTTTACAGAAAAAAATAAATTTTAAATTAGAAGGATAGATTTTTAACCAAGAAGATCAATTCTCCACATGAAAAAATAATTTTTCTACAAAATGCATGAGTTTTTAACCAAATAGTTCAATTTTTATCTAGGCCTGAATATATCACCAACTAAAAAAATGGACTTCCGATTGGAAAAATAAATTTGGAACCAATGAATCTAACTTTCAGCAAACTGCATGAATTATTAATGAAATATTCGAAAATCCTAAATAAAAAGATAAATTTTTAACTCAAAAGATAAATTTCCAATCAAAAAGACCATAATTTAAGAAGAAAATTCGAATTTCAAGGAAAATTCATTAATTTATAACTAAATAATTTAATTTTGAACTAAAAAAGATCTATTTTTACTACAAAATAAATTTCTAACAAGCTCAACATCTTTCAACATCTAAAAACAATTATCTAACAAAATGTATTGATTTTTACCTAAAAAGTCCATATCCCAATTTCAAACCAAAATAAAATCAATTTTCAAGCCAAAAAAAAAACAATGTGTACGCACAATGGAATTAACTTTCAAGAAAAAGCATAAATTTGAAGCGAAATAATTACATTTCTCAGTATAAAGATGAATTTTTAACCGGAAAGACCGACACTTGAAAAGAAAATATGAATTTAGAGGAAAATACATGAATTTATAACCAAATCATTTAATTTTCGACTAAAAAAATTTATTTTTACTGCAAAATAGATTTCTAACAAACTACATGAAATTATAAGAAAATAGTTGAATATTCAAACGAAAAAATCCATTCCTACCCAATGAAATTGTTTTTTTAACAAAATACATGAATATCTAACGAAATAATTGAATTTTCAAATAAAAAAATCAATCTCCAATCAGAAAGATAAGTTCTCAACCAAGCAGATCAATTTTCAACATCTAAAAACAATTATTCAACGAACTGTATTAATTTGTAACTCAAAAGTCCATATTCCAATTTTTAACCAAAATAAATTCAATTTTTAAGTAAAAAAAAAATCAATTTGTATACACAATGAAACTGAACTTCAACAAAATGCATGAATTTCGAACGAAATAATTAAAATTCCTCACTCTAAAGATGAACTTTTAACTTTTAACAGTTTAATATTTAACTTAAAAAGATCAATTTTTACCTTATAAAAGGAATTTTCAACAAACTACTTAAAATAATGTGCAAAAAGTTGGCTATTTAACTTGAAAGATCTGATTTTATCCAACAAAAATGATTTTCAACAAACAACCTGAATTCATAAGCAAACAGTTTAATATTTACCTGAGTAGGATTTACTCTAACCCAAATGAATGGATTTTTGATAAACAACATGAATTTTCAACAAAATATTAAGATGTTCAATTAAAAAAAAAAAATTTGAACCAGAAAAATCAATTTTTAACTAGAATAATAAACCTTCATACAAACTACATATGGATTTGCAACTCATCTTAAAAAGATGAGTTTTTAACTTTAACCAAAACATTTTCGTAGAAAAAGAAATATTTTTGTAGAAAAAACAGTAATTGCACAAATTCTGTCAAATTGTACACCGTTTTTTCAATCCCCAGAATTTGAGACACAATTCCTCATAAATTTGTATTGAATGAATAATTTTTTTTATTTATTCCACCACGTGTCTGAGTGCAAAATAAATTGATCTGCAGACAAGAGGCAGACATAAAGGCATAAAGAAGCTACAGAGGGGAATTCATGAAGGAACGCAGGATGCGGCCAATGAGCTCTGCAACAATTATTTATTGTTGCCAGACTGCTACCGACTCTGGTCTCTTGTCAACCTGTCTCTCTCCAATCAACATCATTCGATTTTACTCCCAACTCTAGGGACTCATCACAAAGATTCATTCATTCATTCATCCATTCATATAATGACTGGCAAGAATGATTTAATGATTGTCATTCCAAGGTCAGGGTTTCATTTGAAAAAAAGTATTTACCTTCTATAATAAAAGAAAGAGTTATCTTTAGGAGCATATGGACGTTTTGAATGGAAATAGTATTCCCGCCACTCCCCTGATCGACTCCCGGCGAATGACATCACTATCCAAAACCAATGAGAGTCCTCATTATATTTTCGGCGCCAAGTTCATCGAGGTCTTTCGAATGAAATCATTGTTTTTTCTTCTCGTTTGTGCAATTGGTGAAATTTGTTTGGAAACTGATATAATCGTGTACCTTAAACGAGCGCTGCTACACAAACATTTACCGAATTATTATTTTAAAGTATTTTGAAAATTTAATTCTTATTGGATTTCCGAAATGTAAAAGTCATTTTGGCGAACGTTCAGCACATTTTTTTCGTGGGCAATACTCTCTTATTTTCAGAGAAATGGAGTAGAAATGTGTCGTTTCAGAAATTTTTACTTTTTGAACTTTCAGCAAAAATTTTTAATGAAAAGTTGGATAGTTTGTCCAAATTTTTTCATTTAATAATGCTTTTTGATTTCAAAGACCACATATGACTTCTGCCGTTTCTTTTAAACAAATTTTTTTGTTTACAAAAAGAACTGAATTTTTGACCAAATAGTTGAATTCTGAACTAACAGAGATGGATTTGCAACCAACTGGTCAAATTTGGTAAACGAAAAGTTAAATTTTCAAACCAAGATGAGGAATTTTTGATACTAGAAAATGAATCTTCAATCAAAAATGACATATTTTTCAGCTCAAAAAATGAATATTCGAAAGAACATTTCAATTTTTGACCAAAAAAGATGATCTTCCAACAGAATAGTTCAATTTTTAACAAAATAATAAAATTTGAACAAAATAGTTAAATTTCAACCAAAATGATAAATCTTAAGAAAATTGAATTTCCAACAAAGATCATTATTTAAACAGGTAGTTAAATATTCAATGGAAAAATATAAATTCTAATAGAATAATTTTTGTTTAATTTTCAACCTCAGCTGCGAATTTCCTCCGGAAGTATAAAAATTTTAACCTGAAAAGATGAAGTTCTAACAAAATAGGTAAATTTTCCATATATTTTCAAACCAGAAGTTCATTTATGACCAAATAATTCACATATTCTAGACAAAAAGAGAAATATAGTTGAATTCACGGTCCGAAGGAAAAAAAATTATCAACAAGGTAGTTCAAGTTTTAACCAAGTAGTTTTATTTGAAATGAAGAATATAATAGATGATTTTCCTACTAAAAATTATCAATTGAAGAAAAACAATGGATAAGTTATATTTTCAAAAAAAGATACGATTTCAAATTAAAAAAAAAAAAAATTTCGGAAAATATATTTAAATCTTTAACCAAACAGTAGGAAAAATGGGTTCTAACTTAACCAAAAATATTGCAGTAGACTTTTCAATTGAAAAAAAAATTCTTTCGAAGAAAAAAAGTTGGATTTTCTAATTGGGTCCGAAATTCATCTCGTTTCATTAAAAATTCTATTGTTTTATTGAAAATCTAATCATTTTGTTGAAATGCAAAAATTTATTCTTAAAACTCATACTTTTTGTCATAAATTCAACTATTTCGTGGGAAGTTGAATCACTTTGTGTAGAATTAGTTCTTTTGTTTGAAAAATTATCTCTTTGGTTAAATATTCGTTTCGTTCTTGTTAAAAACTACTTATTCCATACGGAAAATGAACTATAAGGATTTTTGTAAAAAATTACTTTTTTTCAGTTGAAACTTCAAATACACGGTCGAAACGTGATCTGTTTCATGTAAAAATTAAGTATTTGGTATGATAAAATCTAAGCATTTTTCATGTTGAAAACGCAACTGTGCTGTTGATAATTCATCTAAATGGTTTAAAACTCAGCTCATTTGTTTAAAGTTGAACTACTTTGTAAATAATTTCCTCGTTTGTTGGAGGTCTCTTGTATTTAGTTGAAAAATACACTATTTGGTTTTAGATCAACTTCAATGTTAAAAATTAATTTTTTTTTAGCAGAAAATTCGCCTTTTTGACTTAAAATTGAACCATTTATTAGAGAATTCATGTTCTTTTGTTTCAAACTACATTTTCTGTTGGAAGCTACTATTTTCGGTCCAAAATAAAAATATTTTTGTAAAAAGTTCAAATATTTGGTTCGAAGTGAAACCACATATTATAAAATTGAACAGTTTTGGTAGATAAATCATATTTTCGGCTTCGAAAAAACAATTAGGTATATCAAAACTTTTCATATTTTTATGAGCATTTTTGCCAAGAGTCACCTCGATGGTTGGAAATTCAATTATTTGGTTACGATAAGATTTTTCAAATGGAAATAATTATTCTCAGTTTCAGAATACCAATTCTCTGTAAAAAAAATCCGTCTTAAGGACAAAAAAAACCTTCATTATGTGAAGGTGGAGTGTGAAAAAAAGTATGGGAAACGTGAAAATATTCTGAAGATTCATGGAAATGGGAGGATTCCTAGCCTATAATATACTGCTGTGAAATTGCCTCAGAAATGTTCATATTAGATCATTGCATCTTTTTATTTTCCAGTTCTTGAGAGTTTCCCAACAAACTTTGTCACGGTAACGACTGAATGAAAAATATCGCACGTGGCAGATGCAAAACTCTAATTTTGTTCGTTCGTGAAGTGCGCAAAACTGAGCCACCTCGTTCCGGCGCCAAATTATAAATAATTCGTTTAAACTTTTCAAACAAAATATAAATTATTGCTTATTCTAATTTTTTTTCAAAATAAATTCTATAATCTAATTGTTCTGGAAAAATCATGTCCGAAGCAGTATATTTTATATTTGATATACAATTTGTTACAACCATATGACGAAATAAAAGATGTGTTGATTGAAGAATAAGAAATAAATGATTCTGATTTAAAAAAATGTACTATAAAATAAAAGAAACATTTATACAATAAGTGACCAGACAGCAAGAAAAAAACATAACTTTGAGTTCCATAAATTTTTCGAATAATTTATTTGTTTAAACAGGTTAATTCAACCAACTAAAACAATACTAAGCCCAAATTTGTCTATATACAATACGATTCAAAAATAGTTCTTATTTGGAAAAACAATTTGTCATGAATACAAAGTAATCTAAAAAAAAGAATTCGTTCCAGCAAATTTTTTTTGCAAAACTAATGGCAAACTTGAAATTACCGCACGAAAAACCCCTTTAGTTAACATGTTGAATTTGTATCATTATTCATTTTCTTGCAGACGTTTGAAGCTTTATTGAGATTTAATATAATTTTTGCAAAATTAATTATTTAGTCATATGGTTGTAACAAATAGTATTTTGAATATGAAATATAATGCTTTGGACATAATTTTTCCTGTAAACCTAGGTTTTGGATTTTATTTTGCCGAAAAATTGAAATAAGCACTAATTCATTCGAACAAATTGTTTGAACACATTCATTCCGCAAAACCAATGGAAAATTCAAAATCAGCTAATGCCTCAAAATCCTTATATTCTATTATGGTTTATTTAGTTCATGACCCGGAATCTTATAATCACGCTATATTTTGTTTAAAAAACTTTAAACAAATTATTTTTGAAAATTTGGCTCCGTCAGTCTCTTTGAAGTTCAATTACAAACATTTCTGGATGGATTTTATTTGATTTGGTTAAGGGAGTTCCCTCGGTAATAGAATCACAAATGAGAATCGTTTGATTTTTGGATGATAGTTGTATTGAGGTGTACTGAAGCTCTGGTTAAAATTTTAGAACCCTTCAGAACCTCGTACTCAAGAAATAAATGATTGAAAATAACAT
>WSXT02130592.1:0-24837 GCA_011762715.2 Neuroterus valhalla
GGGGGGAGGGAGACGTAAAGCAATAGATGAACGCTTCCTACCATGATTATAAGCTGCATTTTTTTTTTAAGATATCCAGCATATGAGTTATTTCTTTCATCCAAGGAGATTAATCGTAAAAGGACAAAATATACAAAAATAACTGAAGCTACAATAAAAAAAATGACCTGACTAATCTCAGACTTTCCTATCCGTATCTGTCAATATGTGCGCCACATGGGCGGGCGTGTGCACGATCTACAAGGAAACTGAAACACATAAGTTCAAAGTGCATATCTTGAATCCGAAGAATTTTAGACTTCCTGTTTTCCTTTATTCAACGAAAGGCCCAATTCTCAGTAAATTGCATTATTCCGTGTAGAACGAAAACTTCCAACAATCTTGAACAGCTGTTTAATCTTCTTTCGATTGCAATTAAATGAAATGGTAAAAGCTCTCTAAATAGAGCAATTAAATAATTGCAATGTTATAAACTATGAACTTTTTTCAATTCGGGCTACTTCCAATTAATATTGGTTTAAAACTTTTATGCAAGACAGAACGCATTTTGTAATTTTAGAATAAATTCCATTGTTAAACAACAAAAAATCTGCGTTTGGTTTGGATTCTATTTTTCAGAATGATTCCTGATTCAGAGGCACATGCATTTGAATTTCATTATTAATTGACTATCATCCATTTGACTTTTGAGGCTTGGACTGCTTAGCCTTAGAGTATCCGCACTTATGTTCTTAAGATTCCTGTATGGGGCGGGGTTTGAAATGGAACTCAAATTTATGAGGGGCGTCACAATTCTGAGGGACATGCGACAGATGAATAGACAGCAATTCTGTTTAAGAAATCTGAAATCTGAAAATTTAAAAACTTTCTGAAAGCAAGCAAATATGCTAACGAATTATTTCTATAATAAATGTATGAATAGATGTGTATGGGTTAAAAGAAAGTTGACCTCATGTCTTTTATCTTACCTCACATAGTGCCAGTGAGGTGGAACGCCAAGTTCTGGGCAGCCTGGATTTTCGTACATGCTTATGTAGTCTAGAGGATCTGGACCACCCAACCTGTGTTAAAAAAAATATCAGTTTTCAATTCACATCCGGCAAAACGTAGTCGCAAGTCGCGACAGAGAGTAACTAAATATAAATGTTCCCTTCCAACTGCATTCTCAAGTTTTCTCACTCTAAATTATTTATCTCAAATTCGTTGAATATTCTGAATAAATAAACGAACTAAATATCCGAAATATTGCTTGTGAAGTCTCATGAAGTACGATTAAATTTGCGTTTATTTTTTTCATTTTTAATTGAAGTTCAATCTATAATTTAACCCTATAATTATTGCACTCTTAATTTTCGAGAAGGAATCATAACATTCTTGCAAATAAATTATTTTCTAGGAATTTAGCAAATGATAAGCAAGTTCACCGCAAATAAGTTTTGAAAAAATTACGGTTACTTCTGTTATAAGCTTACTTTTCTTCAAAATGTTTTGATTCTATGTCGAACGATATATTCTATGAATAATAATAAAATATTAATCAACGAGGATCAGCTATGGATTAGAAAAAACCTGTTTTGATTCCAAAATTTAATAAGCAGAATTCAGAAAAATAACGTTTTACTTTGGCAATGATATTGTAATATAAATATTATAATTTTTTTTCAAATATATTTTTGAATCAGGAGAAAGTAGAAATTATTCATCGCAATCGTTCAAGTCGACAACAATGTAAACAATTTTGATTTTACATATTATTAACTATTATTAGAAATAATTGATGTGAGAGAAAAACCAGAAAACATGTGAACCAGAATTATTTCAAGAAACATACTTCAATTCAGGGCACACAAAATTACGTGTTTTGAAAGGATAAATTTCTCACAACATTCCAAACATAATAAAAGGGTAATTTCAGCTCTATATAGTAATATTATTTCCTAGTCAAAATATCGCACATGAAATAAAAGCATTTTATTTTAGAGTAAAACAAATTCTCAATTTTTGAACAACAACTTTGCATGAATATTTTGAAGATTAGTAACTCAAAATGCGCACGAATAATTTCCTTGGATTTTTTAAAACGAGAGTTGTAAACAAAAAGTGGTTGGTGCTGCAGGAATGGTAAAACTAATAGTCGTTTTCTAAACCACAATAAGGATTCCTTTGTGCCGCTTACCAGTACTTGACAATAGCCGTGACAGTGAGGGGATTTCCTTGGTTTGGGTAAATTTCTTTGCACAGGTTGTGCAAGGCGTCCAGGCCTAAGGCCCGAGGAGGAGGCCCATGAATCGGCTGATTCTGTGGAAAACTCCGAGGAAAGTCCTCCCGTTCCCTCATATTTCCGAACATAAATACGACTAATCTTCACTCAATAATAGTATCAAGAAAATTAGGAAACCGCGACGTTTCTTGCAACAACTTCAATCACTTCTCCTCGCTTTTATTCCCACTCACTGACAACACATTTCGGAGCTCAACTCTCGACAACACGAACACGACCGACGACAATATACAAAAGACAACGAAAATTCCGAGATTTCCCAGAAAACCACTGTGCGCAGTGACACCAACATTCGAAAAAAAAACATATAACCTCTTTTGTAGAATTTCATAGACAATAAGCTGAAAAACTCACAAGGAGGCCAAAAAGACTTCAAATCACAATAAGGCTAAATGTGTATAGTTCCACTGTGGTCTATAATCCGAGAATAATCCAATTCGAAAAAACTTATCGTCTCAGCTTCTAGGTTATGGAATTGGCTACAGTGGTAGTTAATACGGAAAGCTGAATGGTGATTGGTGATTGGCTTCTGCTGCAGGAGCTCGCCTGTCAATCAGAGAAACTTGTAGGCTTGTAGTTGTGGGTGTTTCACGCACAAGAAATCATTCTTGGATGTGTATTTCCAAACAGAAGGATAAAAAGAGTAGCATGGTTTCACATTCCATTCTCGACTAAAATGACGAATCTCGCAAGATGAGGTTAGCTCTCGCCTTCACAATTTGTGTTCATTTCCTCTCGAATTCGGCACAATCCTTACCACACACATCTGCAAATAAAACTGCTGAGCCACAACCTGAATACAGACCCGAAGGGCCTTTAGTTTTGTGCAAATTTTTGTGAGTATTCTTTGAAATTAACACCTGTCACTTGTTTGACAGTAATGTGTTATTATTTCACCCAGCATTGACGTATCGGAGCCTCTTTTTTGCTTTTGAATTCTGCGTTTTGCTTTTGTTACTTACGCTTATTATTATTCTCCTCGTCGAATAACTGTGTTCGTTTCTACAATAAACCATTTATTATGTCGGTATTACACCAATGTAGAATTAAACATCGTGTTACCATACAGTTTTCTCTTTTTAGACCCAAGGAGTTTATAGAATGTGAAGAACCAGTTGATCATAAGGGAAATAAAACTGCGAAAGAAGAATCTGGTTCTGGCTGTGTAAAGGTGAAAAGCCTAAATCTTTACTTTATGATAAAGTCCCTAAAATTTCAACTTGTGAGTCATAAATATTGTTCATGTTAGGATACTCTGTTATACATAACCCCAAAAAGAGAATAAGGGCCGCGAGGGGGAATGTTGTGGAATCTAAAATCGAATATTTTTGAGAAAAAGCTAAATTTTCGTATTTTTGTATGCAAGAACAATATTTAAAAAAATTCAAATTATAAATTGTACATTCTAATCACTCTGAAGGAAAAACTTATTTTGAGGGACATTGAGTTTGTAATGTTCAATGTAGACCATCAGTTAAGATATATTTCAAAATGTTCTAAGTTCAAAGTCGATTCGAGAATGTTCATATTTAAAAGATTTTCATGCAATAAATTCGATTTCTATCTAATTGAAGATACTTCGGGATAGAACGATGATTTGTTTTAATGTTTTTGACAACTTAAACCAATTCGAACATTGAAAAATAAGAGGTAATCGTTTATTTTTTCATTCGAGCTTATTCAGTTTTAATGTGGGGAAGATTAAATGTTTATTATTCTATTTTCAAACTTTGAACTGAAAATTTTATAATTTCATGCACTTTATAAAGTAGAATTTATTCAATTTTCAAGATCTTCGCATTCGAAATTGTTCGATCTTCAACATTTCTATTGGAAAAGGATTAAATTTCTATACATGTCATTTCAAATTATCTTGTTTTAGAAATTTCAATCTAAATCTTTTGAACGCCTTAAAATTAAGAATTATTCTACTTCAAGTCTTTTCAGTTTGAAGTTGTCCCATTTCATACATTTGAATAGGAATTTATTGATTTTCAAAACTTTCAATTGGCAATTATTCAATTTTCCGGAATTTTATTATTCCGAAGTCAATTAGAAAATGTTTATCTTTGACAAATCTCAATTCAAACTCATTAAATTTCAGATAAAAAGATGTTGAATTCTTTCTGTCCTTTTTCCGCACTTTGAAATAAAAATTTTATAATGTCGAATATTTTATGAATTTGAACTTATTCGATTTTTTGAGAGCTTTTCATTTCTCAATGAAAATTTCAGGCTCAATTTCAAACATTTTTATTTCAGAATGGTCTAATTCCAATTACTTTTTGAATAAAAATGTCCCATTATTTGTGTTTAATTATGAAATGATTATATTTTCAAAGGTTCCAATTCAAAATTATCTTTAAACTTAAAATTGTATATTATTAAACATTTTATAAATTTTCAATTATTCTGAATTTGAGAGCTCCTCATTTGAAATTCTTCTACTTTTAAGAACTTCTAATTTCCATTGTTTAATTTTAGCTTCTTTTCAGAAATGATGCAATTTGAAAATGTAATTTTTTTAAGTTTTACAAATATTAATAATGCCTAAGTTAATTTGATGGTCTCAAATTTTGAAAATTTCTGAAGCGACTTTATTCAATCTCAAATTTGAAGAATTTAAATATGCTTATATCGTCATATACTTACACTAAGAACGCTTTTAATTAAGAATTGTTTAATTTCATACTCTTCATGAACTTAAAATTATTCAAATTAATTTCCTCTAAAAATAGTCTGATTTTCGAAATTTTAATCTTGAGTTATTCAATTTTGAACGCTTCAATTAGAAATTAAATATTATCAATTCCTGTTAATTTGAAATTACCTTCTCTCTAAAAATGTTCAATTTTAAACCCTCATAATTTCGAAATCAGAGGAAAACTTTGAAATTATTGAGTTTGCAACTCTCCTATTTCGAACCACATAATTCTATTTACAATTCTTTTTATTTGATATTACTTGATTTAGAGTCGTTGTAGTTCAAATTTTTTTAATATGACACTTGAAACTATTCAATTCTGGACATGTGAAATTTAAAATCATCATAAACAAAATGGATAATAAGATTCTAAATTGAAATGTTGTGTTGACTTAAGCAAAAAAAATGTCATGCTTTAAGATTAGTAAGTAAGGGAAAACATGTTTAAAAATTGAAAACACTATGAATAAATCCTGAAATATATAGATGACTCTTAATAATATTTCAGTTTGGTGGTGCCCGCTATGAAGACGTAGAAAAGACGAAAGTGTCCTGCACTGTACTGCCAGATATTGAGTGTCATGGACAGAGAAAATTTTATCGTGAGGGCGTGCCATGCATAAAATACAGTGGACACTATTTTACAACGACTTTGCTTTACAGTATACTCTTAGGATTTCTCGGCATGGACCGATTTTGTCTCGGACAAACAGGTACCGCCGTAGGTAAATTATTAACATTAGGTGGCATTGGCATCTGGTGGATTGTCGATGTCATTTTATTAGTAACAAATTCATTGCATCCAGAAGATGGCAGTAACTGGAACCCCTATGTGTAGTCTCAAAGCAGAGGCTACACTCATATTGTAAATATATAATTAAGTACTAGATAAACTGTAAAAAAACCAATAGATCAAGTGATTGCAACTGCTGATTGACTGGAGATCAATGGCTAAGTGTTACATTAATTTTATAACGTCGCGATAATCTTCTTACACTTACAATTGTGTGATGTACAATAAAAGACTGATTATAAACGCATCTTGATTTCGAAGGTTTTATTAAAAAAACAAAATAGGAGACAGTATGCTCAAAGACATTAGCACTAGATCATTTAATTTACAGATAAATATTCACAGAAATTGGATAAGTCAAAACAAATTGACCTGCTTAAAGTTCATAGTCATCCGGATGATACAACTCACTAAGCAGTCTGTAGATGTATGAGGGAGCATTTCCTCCACTGAAATGAAAATTGAGAGTTATTAAATATTATTTTTGTGACATACTTGAGACGTTATACTTGAGGGGTTGATCACTCTAAAATGTGGTGAACAAGCCTATGTAAAATCTTTGAAATCTTGAAAAATATTTAAAATCTTTTTGACTCTTTGACATATTTTGAAATCATTTAAATTTGAGCTCTTCTTGGAATAGTTGCAAAATCTTTTGAAATAGTCTGAAATATTATGGACACTTTTAAATTCTTATAATCTGGCCTACACTTGAAATTTGAGTAGTCACTCCCTCGGTCTTTCTTTATTTGAGGGGAGGGGGTGAAACTTACGTGTTAGAAATAAATAAAGTGACAAGCTCGGGAGGTACGTAGTCAAAGGCCGGATTGAAAGCGCGGATTTTATCCATGAGTTGAATATTGTCAGCTTGAATAACTCCTTGCCTCGGGGAAAGATACTTGTTGAATCCATCTTGGTCGTATGAGCATAAATATTCAGGAGAAAGTTTATAGAGCGGTAACAAGACCATGACTGGAACGAAATAGTGTTTGGCAGCTTGAGCAACCGTATGCGTCCCCGAAATGGCCTTAAGGCCTCCATTCAGCATAACAGTATGAGTTCCTACTATAACTTTATTTACGCGGGACATCATAGCAAAAATTGCCGCATCTGAGATTAAAGTGGTTTTAATTTTCGCTTTCGCGAGGTTCACAGCCATTTCATGGCCCTGGAATAGAAATAAACATATGATACTTATTGAATATTCTTGTAAATATTTCTTCCTAAACTCTTGAATGTTGAACCCACGTTTAGATCGGATCCACCTTCGGCTACGATTACTTCGAAGGATCTAGTTTCTGCAGCTTTCTTAAAAAATTCTTCTACTAGTCTCGATCGACCGATGGTCATTATAATTTCATTGGAGTGAATGTGCTCTGATGCTTGCTGGGTTATATTTTCGGCACTGAATTGAAAAGAAAGTCATTGTAGATGAACAAAAATGAGGAAAGAATGAGGAAACATTTTGCTGAATTTTTACCATGTTTCTAATTCGACTTCAAATTCGTTTATGTGCTCGACAAGGGCTTCTTTGAGGGAAGGTACAGAGACATTAAAATCAATGTTTCTATCATCCTTGGAGGTGAGAATTTTGTGAAGCGATTCCTGAGGATCGGTTTCTTCAGTTTTATTTTTTAATTCTGAAGAGTATTCTTCCCTTATAATATGCAATATGCGTCGAACCATATTTCCAATACAGGCTTCTAAAGGAATCGATTCGATCAGGTACTTTCCATTTAATCTGACCAAATCCATAACCGACCTGTGAAAAAATGTGTAAATAGAAATTTATAAGCTTTGAAAGTTACATTTTTCATTAAATTCAAATAGCATTAGGAATTAAATTTATTCTTGATTTTGAATTCTGTCAGAACAATAGATACCTCGTTAAATGTTTAAAATAAACAATTACACTTGACATGAAAATTAAGAAACATACTTTGCAGTGCTCCATTCTGTGTTCGTAATAATTTCCTTCAAAACTGAAACAGTGGCTACAACAATTTCATAGGTGCCCTCAATTTCGCTAAAAAGAAAATCAAGTTTATAATCTTATTTAAAATTGATTAAAATCATTCAAATACCAGACCAAAATAAAACATGATGCAACATTTTACCCATGTTTAATCTGGTTGATTAAGGCTGAAACCTTTTGATGAATATTTTTATCTGGTACACAATCCATGTTTAGGAAACGATAAATTTATCAAAGTCTCGCACAAACTATAACAATGCATAAAATAAATCATCAACTAGTTCGGTTATTGTCACAGATGTTTTGCTGCTCTAATGCATGGAACATACTTTGACGTGTTATTTTTTTAGGTTAGAAACTTGTTCAAGTGGATCCAAATCTAACCAACTGTATCAGATTTGAAATTATTACCCAATCACATGTCGGAACAACGTATTTCTTTTGGGTCTCACACATGATTCGAGAAATTAAGAGTAGGCACGCAACCTGTTTTAAAATTTATTTTAAAAATGATGACTTTAAATTAGAGCGGAGCGCAAAAATATATACATTTTTTTCAAAGTCAGAGGAAGTAAAAAAAGCTGTTGCCTGGTACCCACATTACTTCCAGAAACTTTCAGATAGAAAAAATATACATCTTATGTTGGCGCATCGACGATATATATAGCTCGAAATAACAAGGAATAGTTAATTTTTCGTTATTACGGAACATAATTAATTTATAATGGATGAAATGGTCTTTCCAAATTAATATTTACAACTTTAATTGTCCTCCGAAAACTATGCAACAATGAATCATCCATATTAATTGTGAATTTATATAAGAATATGGCGAGACTTTAAAATCCAATCTTTTTTACGTCTTTTAATCTTTTTATTAATTAAAATAGAAGCTTTGCTTAAAAATCATCAATAGCCTGATGAAGGCAACAGTGCGCTAACGAAACTTTGGAAGTTTGTTGAAATTTTTCACAAATAAAAGTCTGGATGTGCCCCCATTAGTTTGAGAAAAATATTTTGATAAATTTTCCTACATCTCAGAAACTTTTACATTGTAAATTGTTATTCAACTTGGAAAAGAGGAGAAAGATTATATTTTCACTCGTTAAAAACCATATTTCTTTATTGGTAAAGATTTTTCAATTAATGGGCCATATATTATCTTCCGAAAACAATACAGCAATAATAAACAATCTACGGTACATCTATCGTTAATTGTTATCGAATTATAATGAATTGAACAAAAAATTCAACCACGAAGTTGTGTTTGCAACCAAACAGTTAATTTTCCGACGAAATACATATAGTTGAATTTTTAACCAAATAGTTGGATTCCAAAAAAAAATATTGATTTTCAACCCTAAGAGACAGGTTTTTAACAAAAGAGTTGATTTTTCAAGCCGGAAGGTCAAATATTTTACAAAACAGTTAGTTGATTTTTCAGCTTAAGAACTCAACTTTTTTTTGAATATGTATGGTTTATGATATCAAACTTATCTGCTCTGTTTGAAAATTCTACCATTTAGTCGAAAACTGTTTTTTTCAGCTTGAAAATTCAACTGCCTTCTCAAAAATCCGACTTTTCTGCTGAAAATGTTACTAGTTGAAATTTACTCATTTTCCTTAAAAGTTCAGTTATTTGGTTCCAAATATATAACTGTTTGGTTGGAAATTCATTTTCGTTGTTCAAAATGATCTTTTTCGTTGAAAAATTCGTATTTTCAGCTTGAAAATTGAATCTTTTCAAAAATTCCTCTTCTTAGCTTGTAGATGCAACTGTTTCTACTGGTTGAAATTTACTCATTTTCCTTAGAAGTTCAATTAATTGGTTGCAAATACAACTACTTGGTTGAAAATTCTTTTTTCTCTTTAAAACTTTTTTTTTGTGTCGAAAATTCATCTTTTTGGGTATAAAAGTCAACTGTTTCCTAAAACATTCGTATCTTTCAGCTTGAGAAATTCACTATTTTCTTGAGTATTCGCTTGTTTGAGTTTGAAATTGATCTTTTATGGTAGGAAACTAGTCTTTTTTCTTTTTATTATGTTATTTTTGTTGTGAATGCATCTGTTATTGGTTGAAGTTGTATCTTCCTTGTTTGAAAATTCGACAATTTGGTTGGAATTCAATCTTTTCAGAGTGAAAATTCAACTGCTTTGTTGAAAATTCGTGTTTTTTTTTCTGAAGAGTTCAAATATTTGTATGCAAAAGCAACTGTTTCATTGAGAATAAATTTTCTGTTTAATTCAATTATTTGTTTTTTCATCCTTCTTGGTTGAAAATCATAATTTTTTTTCTGAAACTTATCTTTTTCTGTTGAAAATTGATCTTTTATGTTTAGAAAGTCATTTTTATTAGAATATTCATTTTTCTTTTTTGAAAATTACCCTTATTTTTCAAAATAATTTATCTTTTCGAGTTTTGAAGTCAACGAAAAATAGTCGAAAAATAGTAAAAAATCATGATTTTCTTTAATTCAATCAAAATAAAGTACAATCCACGATGAATATAAGAATTTGTTTATCGCTGTACAGCTCGTATAGGATAATTGTAGTAGTGAGATTCAACTTCAAGAACACTCTCTATCAATTAAAAAATCGTTAACAATAGTAAAAATGCTATTCAAACAAGTGAGAACATCATTTTCCTTGTTATTCTTAAGTTTGATAACAATTTACGATGCATATAGATTTTTTCAGTGTTGCATAGTTTTTAGATGAGAATCATAATCTCAAATGCTTAGTTCAAGACACTTTTTCACCATGAAAAAACTGATTTCATTTCGAAATAACAAAAAAATTCATTCATCGTCAATGCGCGAACACGAGATATTTATTTTTTCATCTGTAACTTTTCGTTAAGTAAATACAGGCATCAAACAACAAATTTTGAACCTTCTCCGAATTTAAAAATGAAACAAAATATATTTTTGCTCCGTTCTACTCTACATGAAAATATGTTAAAGTTGATATATGTTTGAATTTCAATGACATTATCTTCAAGATTCTAACTTTCGGAATCTAATGAAGAAACGAAAAGAATACAAAAATAAGAGTTTATGGTTACATGCTTTCTTAGAATTAGTTCAATTTATAGAAACGAATTTCAACGTTTTTATAGAAAAAGGATCTGATTCACATGAAACTCTACAGGAAAATTGATTTTTGTAATTAAGAAATGGAATAATAAAGTATGAATAACAATGGTCCATGATTGAAAAAATCGACACCGAAATTTTTATGCAATAAGTTTTTCGTATATCAAAATTTTAAAAATATTTTCCAAATCATTGAAATCTTTCTGAATTCCTTGTGATATCTTTTGGGATTCTTGAGATCTACTTAAAGGTGTTAAACTTTTGTAATTACTTTGAAATCTTCCTGAACTCTTGAAATGTGTAGACTCAAAAGTATCAAGTGTACTCCTCGATCTAAAAGAAAAAAAGATTAGGCAAGCAGAGAGGAAGGAAAAAATTGAATAAATATTAAAAACTTAGGAAAAGAAATGTATTCGGTATTAAGTATTTATTACATACAAGCATTTTTACAATATGAAGTATTTTAGACATGACTGGTATTATTAGTGTCCTCATTTTCTTAAATATGTAGAAACATTCTTCCTTAACTCAAAAACGTCAGTATTACGCATTACTACAGAAAAGGTTTCCTTGGAACGAAATGTGGATGAAAAACGGGTTTCTCGAAGGACTAAGAAAATAAATAAACTTATTACAGCAACCTAGGTCCAGGGTCAAGACCTAGATATATAGGCTTGGGGAATAACTTCTCTAACGAACTCATCATCATCAAGCTGCAACCGGGGAGAAGTAAATTTTCTTACAAACGTTAAAACGCTATTATCGACCGAAGCTATTCGGAAGGATTTCTCCTTTCACGAGTCTACAATTGCGTGTCATAATGGAGATCTTTGTGCTACAATTTGCAATACAGTTATATCGCGATATTTATCGTCAGAAAAAAATGTAAATACATTTTCATTTTTTAATAACGTGTGAAGAAAAAATCAAATATTACAAAAACGATCTACTGTCAAGCAACGGAACGCAAGGCAAGCAGATCTTTTCCTCTTGGACACTTAAAAAACCTAAAAACTGACAACGGGTATGGGAGAACCGTGACAACTAAATGCTGCAGCACCTTTAGTTTAATATGATTAAGATACGAACTGATAATCGAAATTCGTTCTCCATACGATCAATACAAGGCTTATGTAGGATGTGCGATTTTAACTCGATCTGGTCTATCCCGAAACAATGGCGACGGTAGTTCTGCACTTTTTACCCCCGTCTTTATTCAATATGAGAATTTGACATTAAAACTCGCATGCACACGTGCAATTTTATCATAGATGCGGACTGAGTGCACTGCGATGTTACAACACGTGATGAAAATCTCACACCGTAGAATGCTTTTTCATTTTAACATGTATAATAAAAATATATAGCCACCGAGGGAATATGTTAGTAATTCTACCTTTATTTCACACAGAAATTTTTCTAAAGTTGACCTTATGAATACAAATGTGCAGCATGAAGCTATTAAAATTCCACGAAAAATGCTCATCTATCCTGCAGAGAATTTGCCGAAGGATTCTGAATCTTCATGTACCTGAAAAAATCTGATTTTCTCGGGGAAAATCGAAGCTTTCAGTTCACTTTTTTTAAAGAAGGCAAATTCTTAAAAAAGACCTGTTAAAATTCGACGAATTATCTTCAGGATATGTTTGCTCGAAAACACATGTAATGAAGAACACAATTAAAATTAAAATCAATATAAAAAATGCGTTCCAATGCTGCTCACTGTACAATATCCATGCAACAAAACAATGATCATCACAGTTAAAAAACTAATGCGGTAAATTTACGAAATCGCAATAACAATGAAATCTAGTGGACACCAGGAGTAACAGTGCTTGATGGTCTCTTCGTTTCTCGCTCTCTTCTCGATCACTCATCCATTCTTACATAATTTCTTTCACTCATATTTTCCTCTCGCTCGTTCAACATAATATGATAAAAACAGTAAAATTGCTTGACTAGTGAGCGCACGCCCCGAAACGTATGGAAGAAAAGCTATCGCTATCGTTTCCTCGCATAACTCGGACACAATTGCTAATATTAGTTCATTTCCCTATAATCAAATGCTATACCGTAATCCTGAATATGTATACTCATTTTTCTCGATACATGGAATCGAACCCTAGGCCGTGTAAACAGGAAGGTCTTATCCAATTGTATAAATACAAAGTATACCTGCATTTTTTTCTTAGAGCGTCAAGCAAACAGATTCATTGAACCAAACTATAACATTCTACCAAACAGAAGAATTTTACATATCTCACACGATCCAAAATCATGAGTCCCTTTAGCAATCCGTTCCAAAAAGCAAGTGTATGCAGGGAGAATGAAAATCCGTAAAATGAATTTTTTTTTTCCAAATTCCGTACAATGAAATACAGACACGTGACTCGAATTAAATGTTATAAACAGACATTATTCCCTTTAAAGATCATCTAGAAAGTTAGTTTCATACCGGTTAGCTTACTATGATGGGCTGAAGTGTCTATACTTGCCATTTGATAATATTATTAATTAACATTATATATTATTTTACATTTTCTTCTGATAATGCATCAAGTTTAACGGTTCGGAGCTAAACAGTACCTCCCAAGGATACCACCCCGGTTCTTCTTATTGTTCGGGTCCTCGTTCCTTTAATTCTCCATTTGGATCCTCATTTCTGTATCTATAGCGCTTATTATTTACACTCTCGAAATAGACACTCCTTCAATTGATCCTATCGGCTGCCCAGGTCAGCTTGATTATTCATTCTGATGCCTCTTTTTCATTCATTGCAACGATTAACGTTTCTTATGAGAGAAGATCTGCAATATGAAAATTAGTTACATAATTATTAACTTAAATATTATTCACTGGACAAGTAACAATTTTCGAAATTCTATTTTTAACGAATTCCAGTAATTTGAAACAATCTTCATAATTGCGATATGAAAGTGAATTTTAGTCTATTTTCGGTATGTAAAACAGACTTCCTCAGAATTTATTTGATCGGGACCAAGTATTACACTCTTATTTTTGTCAGGTAAAATTTTCTTACATTTGTATTTTAGGCTACGCCCTAACATATATTAGAAAAATTTTATTGAATTTAGAAACTTTATATAAGAGAATACACATCAATAAAAAAATAAGTCAAAAAATAACATTAAGGAGATAATGTAATTCTTCGGCGTGCCATTTGAAAAATGTTATCATTTTCTCCCAGCTTTTTGAATTCAAAAAGTGGTGCTACATACCTGGTACTTGGTTATCTTGTTGTTTGTTGTTAAAAACATCCTGGAACGGATTAGTGTTGGCGTTAGCAGCAGTAGGCACAAAGGGGTTGGCTATAGGAGTAAACTCGATGGCCGATGGATTAAGATTCGAGTTGAGCGTGTCTTCATTTTCTAGATTAGGTGTCAGCTCAAGTATAGGTCCACTACCACTATTACTCAAAGTGTCAAACTCCGAAAGGTCTAACAGGTTGTTGGTCACGTTGTTCTGTTTGCTATAAAATCAGCCATTAAAAATACACAAAATAATAAATAATCACAAAACACTAGGCACTACGGTGTATGATCTGAGTTTGTATTGTAATTTAACCAAGCAAATGATGGTCAATTATCTGATAAAAAATGTACCGTTATTTTCCATTCAATAAAAACAATATAAATTGAAAAATAATTATAAATGACTTCAAAAATTGATGAAAACATTAGTTTTCATATCTTTATTATATGTATACAAAATAAAAGTTACTTATGAAAATATCTGCAAACTTTTTAAGGATTATAGTATCTTGCATTTTGTGTAACATCTATATAGGAGCAACTATTTCGGACCAAGGAAAACATTTCAAAATTTATATGTTTCAGTGGAACACCCGGTATATATTAGGGTAGAACTTTATCTGTACTAGAGTGAAAAAGAGCTGATGGAAAAATTCTACGCATGTTGATCAGGTCTGAATTATTGTCAGATTTCGATTAAGATTATCTTATTATTCACAAATGGTTCTAAAACACCAATCGATTCTTAAACAATTCATTTTTCCTTTTTTATCATTCAACATAAGCTAGGAAGCAAAGCCATACATTTCTCAAGTCTTGTAGAATGAAACTCTTAACTGAAGATCTGTACTAAGAAGCAAATAAACTTGTTTGGATTCCTCCGAACTATTAACGAGTTATCAAACTTCACAATGATAAAGTTTTAAGTTTCCTGAATTTCTTAAATAGTGTGAAGAGCATAATTCATGTCTAAAATTGGTAACATATTAAGAAAGACATACTATAATACCCAAAAATGAATACTGCCGTACAAACTAAGAACATACATAAGTGACATTGCGGTTGAGGGCCATTCTTCCATGCCTGGCAATGTAAACAGTCGACCTAAGCGACAATGTCACTTATGTATCTTTTAAGTTTGGACGGCAGAATACTAATATCAAAAATTACGGTACATAGCAAAAGTAGACAGTAAGTTGATTGACACATAGTTTAATTACTGGCCATTTATAACTGAAAGGACTGGAAGCAGAGGGTGCAAATAAAAGACGGAAGACATCTTTTCAAAAATGAAAAAAGACATAAGAATACAGCATGCATCTACTTGTGAGCAAAACTAAGCTTCACGTAAAACGTAACAAATTGTGCGCTTTATATTTAGGCAGATATTCACCGAACTACATTATTTCCAGCTTGGAGATAAAGTTGCGTATTACTGAGAACTTCCTTAGCTTCGAAACTAAGATTAGCTATGAATTAACTCATAATAAAGTTGCATCCATATGCAGGTGAATAATTTGCATCGTCCAATTCCAATGAGTTTCTCATTTTTAACTTTCAGGAAAAAAAACTTTAAATTTGTTCAAAAAACACCATTTAAAGAATCAATCGTGTTTTTCTTTTTCTGTTGTCTTGAGGAAAAATAAATAAAAGAGTTCAGTAAAGATTGCTTTAATCGCTGCAATTCACCAGCTGTACTTTATAAAGTAAAGAAGAATCCAAAAATTATAATTGAAATATCTTTACTGATCCCTTTACATAAAATTACGAACAACCATTTAGATTAACTACGTTTATACTATTATTTGTTATTTTTACATTATGTACACTGATTTATTACTATGATAGTTGACACTATATTTTGACATCATTATATTTTTCGATATCGGAAAAGAAAAGACAGTCTTTTCTGAAAATCGATTGGTAATTTCTATCTAGGGATCATTATCACCTAAGACGTAATTATACATAGGTTATGAAATATACATTATTAGAGTAGGTAACATAATATACAATTGCATTAGTTACGAAGAATTGCTGTTAATAACGATACAGTCCAACGTGAATTATCATTTATCGAAGCGTTGGTTAATCTAAAATATCATCGTCAACTGCTCTGGCTACTTTTGCATTGTACAATATTCGACTTTCGACGATCGAGACCCTTTACTCTATTCGTTCGACTTCGCTAGATAAATAAATTTATGGTAGGCAGTTGCTTCTCAGTGAAGCGCAATAAAATCTTTGACTTACTGTGCAGTGTTCTCACGCATACATGTTTCCTTTTTAATCATCGTGTTAGCGTGAATGTGCGTCATTGATTAATAAGAACCTTTCATGCTCCATTTTCTTCCGTATTTGATATTATATCTCCATTTTATTAACTTCATATCTTAAAGCATTAAAATTAGAACTAACAAGCCAAGACATTTTAAAAACAACTTTAAAAAAGTGTGAGCAAAAATTTCTCTGCCAAAAATGCAGAAAATAAGACTTAACTGAGTAAAACACTTTTGAAAAGAAAATAAATAAATAAAAAAATTAATTAAAATGTCACCAAGAAAAAAATTGACTACTTGATGGAAAATTTTGGACTGGTTTACATTTAAACTTGCTTAGCACTTCATATAACTTCGAAGAACAAATTATTGCTAAAACATCGTAACGAGCAGCAGTAATAAAAAATACTCTTGTAATCGAAGAGAAAACAGAAAACTGTTCGATTACAAAAATACATAGCTTGTGCTGATTAAATATGCATTCGAGTCACTCGTAACATACATTAAACCTCGATACAGTCTGCATATTAGATCTTCAAGATCATAGGTAACAGTAGGAATAGAATTCGTATCTTACATTCATTCGAATAAGCAGTTGAATGATGACCTTGGCAAATTTCAGTCATAAGTCATCTGTTCTGCAGAGCAAAAAAACAACTTCCTTGCTACCGAACATACCGAACATTTGAAATGCGAACTGAAGCTCAAATGACGCTCTACTGTCTTAACTCTTGTTACACTCTTTATAGTTCCTAATAATTGGAAATGATTTCTTTAGCCCTTTCACTTAGATCAATCAAGCGAAAATTTGATAATAGCATCCAGGCCACAAGAATATTTGTCCACGTATAGTCTATTTAAATCTGTCTGTATGCATATGAAAATGCCCAATACCCTGACTATTTGTACTTTGCATACTCACACAGTGGCATTATCCAGGACAATCGTTTGAGTGTTGATGCCATTTCCGTGGTTCGTGTGGTGACCGTTGAGCTCTCCACCGTTATCCAGATTTTTATCCAGAATGGTTTTGCTTTCGTTAATGCCGTTTGTATGCATCCCATTGCGCACAATATCCGGAGAATTGTTCTCAGTACGCAGGGCATTCTGCTCAACAGTGATGAATTGTTGAGTCGCCTCGGAAATGAAACTGGCAGTCATCACATCTTCAACTTTGTCACCAGGCATTGGCTTGTTCTCGTCACTTGGACTATCTTCCTTTGACTTGTCGCCATCATCGCCCTAGACAAGTAAATTTCCAAATTATTTTTTATGCTTTATGTTACTTTCTTCCTACAATAATGAAGTTTCGGGAAAACTGGTTGGTAGCAATCAAAGATGAATTTAAAAATGTAGAAATTCTTTCGTATATCTATTATAAGATTTCGGGAATAAATAAAAAAGTCGCAAAGATTTCGCTAAGGGGTTGTACTTGAATTACGTAACAGATCCAGGGGGGGGGGGGGGTGATTCGGGTACGTAATTTTTAAAAATTCGGAAAATAGAGATGAATTTCAAATCGAACAAGACGAATTCCCAAAAAAAAGTTTAACTTTCGGCCAAAAAACATGTTTTCGAGAAAATAGTTGAAATGTCGACAAAATAATTACATTTTTAACAGAATTGTTGAATGTTCATCCAAATGAATTTCTAAACTACAAAGATGAATTTTCTACCAAATTGTCCAATTCTCTTGCAAAAGAGATTACCCTTCAATTGAAAACAGATGCAATTTCAATCATATAATTGAATTCTGAAGTCATAAAAACGAGGTTTTTGAAAAAAAGTTGAATTCTCAAGAAAAAAGTTCATTTCACACTGAAAAAAATGAATTTCCATTCAAAAAAGATATATTTTCTACTATCAATCGAAAAGGACAATTTTCCTAAAAAACAGTTCAATTTCCAAGTTTTCCAAGTTTAATTTTTATCTAAAAACTATGAGAATTCTACCAATAATGGAAGAGTTAAATTTCTACTTTGAAGAACTACTTTTTAAACATAAGAATAAATTTTGAACTAGTTTTATCCAACAAGGAAAACAATACGATTTTTCAAAAAAAATAGTTTTGTCCTCAAACGAATAAGTGTATTTTCGACGAATATGATAAATGTCCTGTCCAAAGAGATAGGTGAGTAACAAAATAATTTAGTTCTCACGCAAAAAGTTGCATGTTTTTGAAAATATTAAGTATTTAATCAGGATGAATAAAATTTCAACGATAAAGTTGATCTTCAATCAAGACAGATACATTTTCAACTGGAGAAGATAGGTTTTTGAGCAAACAGATACTAGTTGAATCAGCCGTTTCGGAGACTGATTAGAAAGAAAAAAAATGATTTCCCCCAAATTTATTGAAAAAGCCGAACTTTTGATAAATAAACACGCCTTCTCTATTAAATAGTGAAATTTTGAATTTATGAGGGGTAAGTTTCTGAACAGCAATATATTAGTCAAATCGTCAGCTGGAAATTTGATTTCCAATCAAATGAAAGATGAGTTTTCAAAAAAATATTTACATTTCCAACCAGAAAGGTAAATCTTGAGAACTGTATTCGGAGGAAATGGTTTAACTCTAAGCCAAATAGTACAATTTCCAACAGAAAAAATGGATTCTTAGCTTAGAAGATTGATGTTTCACCAGAAAGACTAACTTTCAAAAAGAAACCTAGTTTTTAACCATAAAATTCTATTTTCTATCAAACAGTTGCATTTAAAAAAAAAAAATGAATTTTCAACCAAATAGAAGAGTGCTAAACAAAAAAAAAACTTTTTCAAAAAAAGTAGTTCAATCCTGAACTAAAACAAATCAATTTCCTATCGATGAAGACAAATTTTCAATCAAATAAATTGATTTTCGACCTAATAGTTAGACTTTTTTTTTAAAAAATAAACGAATTCTCAACCAAAGAAATGATTTTCCGACCAAAAAAATACAATGTGTCAACGAAATGGTTGCATTTTCAACCAAAAAGAATCTATTTTCAACCAAGAAGAAAAACTTCCTAATAAATGTACGATTTTCTATCCAAATACATGAATTTTCAGATTGAACGATGTTTCTTGAACTAGATAGTTGAATTTATGATGATAATATTGTTTCTTTTCCAAAAATACAACGAATTTCCAAAAAATAGTTAAATCCTCTAACAAAATAGCTTGACTTGTAACCGGAGAGTTAAATTTTTCATCAGAAAGGATGAATTTTCAATCAAGGAGGTTAGCTTTTTATTAGAGAAACGATTTTTTAAGAAGATAATATAATTTTCCTCACAAAATATTAATTTCCCATAAAAATATAAACTTTCAACCAGAAATGGAGCAGTTGTATTTTTAGTTGAAAAAATCAATTCTTAAATCAGAAAAAATCGAATTCCAACAGAATAGTTAAATCCGCAGTGAAATAAATGAAGTTTTGAGTGGAATGATGAATCTTCAGACAGAAAAAAAGGTTGGTTAACATAAGACTGTAACATTTAACCAAATAGTTGTATTTGCAAATGAAAAAAAGTATTTTTCATTGTAAAATATAAGTTTTCTGCAAAAAGACGTTTATGGTCGTTTAGAGGCCCTCGAATCCGTTACGTAATTTAAGTATAGTCCCTAAGACTTGGACACCAAACTTCAGAAGTCATGAATTTCTCGGCATTGACCAGTAAATACCTTAGAAGAGTTGGACTGATTCTTTCCACGAGTGCGAAGCATAATAGCCTCGACTCTCTTGCGCCTGGCTATTCGCTCCTCCTCTTCCTTTTTGAGGCGTTCGGCCATCTCGATTCTTTGTCTGAAAACAAATTAAGCAAATGATTGAAAATATCTTTAACAATTAAAAGAAGATCCATAGTTAGATAATAAACTAATAACTCACTTTTCTGCTTCTTCTCTGGCCTTCCGCTCCGCTTCCTCTTTTTCTTGTTTCTGCTTAGCCTCCTCCTCTCTCCTTTTTCTGTCCTCTTCTTCACGTTTCTTCGCCTCCTCGATAGCAAGAAGCAGTCTCTTCTCTTCAGCTTCTCGGGCTTCGTTAGCAAGTCGAAGTGTCTCCTCTTCTAAACGACGCTGTTCCTCCTCTTCAGCACGCAATCTCTCAACTTCAAGGCGTGCTTCTTCCTCCTAAACAAGCGACCTCATTAGTTGTAAATTCAACAGCTAAAGCTTTAAACGTAAATTCGAAATATCTACCAATCGCTGGCGTTCGAGTTCAGCTTCTCGCTCGGCCTGTTCGCGAGCGAGTCTTCGTCGCTCTGCCAAAGCTGCCTTTGCCTCTTCTTCAGTCGTTATCTTAATCTTTGCAATCATCGACGCTGAAAAAAAAGAACAAATAACAATTAAAATAATATAACAGCCCAAACTTTGTACTATATGAATATATTTATACTGAGGAACATACCCGACATATCAATTTGCTCATCGCCCTCGAGTTCAGATTTTGATTCAAGTTCAGGAGACTTTTTGCCAGATTTCTCGTATTTCTTCGGAGTAATATCTGGTGTGGAAGTTGATAAGGTCTCCGAATTCGATTCTTCCTTCAGAGGCTTTGCCAGAGGAGTAGAAGTTATCATCTCAGGGGCCTTGGGAGTTTCCTTCTTAACCTCGGTAACCTTGACATCGACGGCGCTCACATTTTGTTGAATCTAGAGTGAATCAAGGTTTAATTAAATAGTCTTCCAATGAAAACTGTAGAACTGATTACTACTGAGAAAAAGCAGCAACAAACCTCAGCTTTCTCCGAGCCTTGATCTCTCTTCTCCTCCTGTTTCTCATCTAACTTAACTTCTTTTAATTCCAAAGGTTTAATAATCTCGGTTGTATTCTCGCGAATCAAAGGAACATGTTCGATTCCAGGACTCTGAAGAGGAGTTGCTCTCGGAGTGACGCGAGGCGAAGCCCGGGCGCTCTTAATCAACCTCTCTGCTGGTTTTCTGAAAATGTCTGTGCCTTTCGGTGTGGATGGTTTCTTTGGAGTGCTGTGGACCTTTGGCAGTGGCGGCTTCGAATCTTTCGTTATTTTCATTTCTCCAAGCACATCTGAAATTTGTCAGCCATCGAGATTAGACTAATTTGCTGGGTTCTAACAAATGATCAGAGTATCTACCAGACGGATGATTTTAAGTTCCCGGCCATATACCGCTTCTTTTCCGGTTAAGAAAATACTCGGAGACTCTTCCCGGAAAGGTAGACACCCTCATATAATATTACTGTGCACTTTATACAGTATTTATAATTATGTGCAATGCTCAAAACTATTTTTGAAAAAGATAACTGAATCGAGATTTGTACAAGGAGATCTGGCACTAAGAGAAAAAGCGAATCGAAACTATCTCTTGAGAGCTATTTATTTTGACAAAAGGCGAACTTAAGGAAAGGTAGAAAGCCATGCTCACTGTGTCGTTCTGGGATAGAAACGCCAGTTCCGGCGATAGAAGCAGGTCGCGGACGACGAGGGGCGGCTGTGCGGGGGCGCAGATTCACGACACTGCTGCCGACGCTGCAGGCGCTCTGTTGACTCATGGAGCTGTGCGGTCGCGAATGACTGTTTGGTGTAGCTTCCCCGCTGCGGATACCTATTATACCCACCCACCCATATTTATGATCTTCAATTTAACTCGTTCACTTATTTGTGAGGACTGGGTACTTCATTATACAAAACAGAAACGAAAGCTTCAAAATTTGTCTTTGAAATTTCCAAGTTTTAGTCCTTTAAGTCCATTACACATAAAAGTTTTATAGCTTGAGGACATTCAAGATTACAGTGCAGAACTTTCGCGTGCTTTCAAATTTTTTAAACTAAGTGAACACCAGAGGAATTTAAACCCAATCAAATATTAATACCACCAGGGTGTCAATTCCTTTCTGAGCGAATTTTTGAATTCGAAATTATACCCTGTATAATATTTGAACACAAGGAATAACAAAAATGGTATGAATTTGAAACAAGAAATTGTACTAATAGAGTATTGATTTTTGTTATACCTGGGATCTTATTTTGTGGCCAGCTTCAAATATTTATTGCGAAGAAATCAATAATTATCTTTTACAGAAGTTACTACTTCTACAGATTTTATAAGTTCAACTTGAGAAATATTTGGTCAATGGGTCACTGTTGACGGAAACGAAACTGTTGACTTACGAAGGTAAGAAAAAAATTACACCACGTTTGCAACGGCATTTCAACGGTTTAAAACTGCACCGGCCTGAGCCCTTAAACTACACTGATGTTACCAATGCAAAAAAAAGTTGGAAACTTCTTAACATTCGGAATTAAATGTTTTTTCTTCATGACCTGAATTTGGAAAAATTCAAAAACTAGAACGATTCAAAATTAGAGGAATGTTCAATTGACTTTTTTTGAAAACCCAAAACTATGAAATGCTACAAGTGTTGAACTGCTCTCAAAAAAACTTCCCATAGTCGATTTCCGAGTTTGAAGCGTTCATATTCAAGCGTAACTTCTATTTCAAAATAAGTACTCAGCCCTCCTTCTTATGTGAAAATTATCTTCAATCTTAAAGTTTGAAAAAGAATCCTGAAACTATAGTTTCGTTATTTCAATAGAGCAGTCATCTAAACTAAGCTTTTATATTCTTGAAAAATATCAAGCGTACATATTACAGTTTAGTAGAAGCTGTAGTTTTAAAATCCTGCAAAGTATGTATGTTAAAAAGTGAAATAAATACAAGGAGCAGGTTTCGATTTTCAAGTAAGATTAGATTTCGTCAATATTTAGCAATACAACACTTAATTCACACTTTAATAAGTTAGTTACAATAAAAAAATGTTAATAATACTTCCTTCAAGCAGGTGCAAACTTACAATTACTTTCACAACCTTAGAACCAAAGACTTGATTCAAAAAATCCTAATAAATGTTAAGCACATTTGTTATTCTGTTACTTTGTTAACATTTTAGTTCCCGGAAATCCCTAATATTCTTACTGTGATCAATACATTTCACAGATCCACCACCGATTGCAAAAGCTTGGACATTTGATTAAGTGTAAAAAGAATAAACAGCAAATAGAAGAGAAAGGTTTAAATTGAATGTGAAATTATATATTCATAAGGGTAGACGAATTGACGCCTAGATTTATAAAATAAATTAACGCAACCCAGTGAAAGTAAAAGGGAGGCGTATTACACATGAAAATACATCAAGTGAAAATATATAATTCCATATTGAATTTAAAACTGAAATTGTTCGGCTTACCAGAATCGAAGGAATAGCGTGATACCATCACCTTTGTCATCGTAACGACTGCGGGTAGAAAATTGTCTTTGCAGGAGCTTCTTGTTAATCAATTATCAAGTAAATGTAAAGCTCTTAAGTGCAATCAAAAATTTGTGAATGCAAACTTGGTGCTAAAGTCTCTGTGAATAATACTGATACAAAAATATTTCAACTGGTAATATCATCAGTTTTTTCACAAAAAAAGTCTTATTTGAAGTGTTTAATATTTTCCCTTTCTCTAATAAAACTTTGCAAACTTTTTATTGATCCACAAAGGCTCCTTATTTTATGCTTAAACCATGCAACGTTTGTGCTCCCAACTCATAAGCTTTAACAAGGAATGACAGCAGAACTCACGAGTTGATAAAAGCTTTGAGAATAAACAATCAGGACTCGGACTCACTTCAGAGATAAAAAATAGTCTTCATAGTGGCACAGGAATTTTTAATTTGATTCTTAGATCCCTTCATTTAATTGAATGGTAAAAAGAATACAACAATCAAGTCGAACCGTATTGTGCAGAAATACTATATTATCAGGGTGGCGATTCGGCGGCTGATTTCGAATTTCCGGTCATTTCCCGGTTCTTCACGGTCAAGTTCTTTAATTTTCACGGTCAACTAAGAGTAACATATTTATATTTGTCGCAAAACGCGAACATTTATTTTTTTTCATGTCGTTCATTCTAAACATCCTTTAACAGAACAGATCAAACATTGCAAAATAAATCAATTCTGAAAAAAATACTCAAATTTTCAACAAAAAAATTTAATTTTTTAACGAAAAATGGAACAGTTAAACTTGCGGAAGAAATTCAGTTCGGGATATTAAAAAACAAACATTTTCGACAAAATAGTTCATTTATCAACCAATGTGATGAATTTTCAAATAACATTAAAAATCTTCAAACAGAACAGTTAAATTTCAGACCAAGAAGATGAATTTTAAACTAAAAAGATAAATACTTTCAAACAGATAAATTAACTTTTATAGAAAAACATAAATTGTCAACGAAAATTTGAATATTCAAATTTGGAATTGAAAAAAATGGATGTCTAACTAAAAAATGGAGTTTGAACTAAAACTATGGGATTTTCAATTGGAATAAGTTGAATTTTCAGTTTAAAAAAATTACTTAGAACAAAAAAATAATAATTTCAACAAAAAAAGCTGAAAAAAACTAAATTTCAAACAAATTATTACATTTTTACTAT
>WSXT02130593.1:0-10711 GCA_011762715.2 Neuroterus valhalla
ACGACCGCGATTTGTTTTGATTTTCAAATCCTGAAGCGCTCGACATATGCGCCACTACACTCAGTGGCCCATTTTCGGAACTTTTTGGCTTACGTTAGGGAACATCCCCCACCACGAGAGCCCCCGGACCTGTGTATACGACCGTGTAATAAATCCACCTCGCGCTTTGCGCTCGGCCTTTGTTCTTCTCTACGTTTGTATATAGAGCTTTTGAAACTAAAAGGTAAAACGTCGACCACTCTAATATGATGATCGTGAATTCTCTGAAGTTAAAGCTTTTTCGGCTTCGACGAATACATTCTCATCGCATACATTTTCCGCATCTTGCATAATTTGACAAAAAAATGGATCTTTCTATTTTTCATTATCTTTTGTGTGACAAAAATTTGAATTTTCGATTTTTTTTAGAAATTCAAAAAGTTCCAATGATAGTCTTGTAGGGCTCCTAAAAACAGACATTCTTTTCCTCTTGACATTTTTCATATCTTGCATCACTTAGCTACGAATTCTCTTTTTCATTTATATTTTTGAATTTTTGAAATAGTATAACTCTTACAATTTTTTTTCAGAAAAAAAATCATGAGGATAAATTGTCTTATTTCGTACTTCAGGAAGCCGTACTGACGATTTTCGAGTTTTTGAAGAGATGTTCCGAAAAATTTCAAAATGCTTCAACTTTCTGAATTTTCATACAAAAAGAGACAGACTGCTTTATCGTCTGTAAAGCGTCGTATAAAGCTGTGTCCCCTTGGCAAGTAATAAAGCAGTTTTTGCTTCTAAAAGTACAGGCTTCAAGAAAATTGGGTATTGCATTTGTTCACTTCCTTAAGAAAACTAGTATGATTCAGTTTTTAAAATAATAGTTGAACTTTTAATTATGTCTTTGTCTTTAACTCGCTGTCATGTTGTGACAGCATTTGGAATTCTCCATTGAAAGTTAGGCATCATACACTCTGTAGAGTCCTTCGAGTGATAATTTAATGGAAAGGTTATCATTTTTATTATAACAAAGTAAGAAAGTTATTCCCAAAGCTATTGTATGATTCGTGCATCTCTGAGCTTTTCGTTCATCGAAGGAAGTTCTAGGAAGCAAAAAGCTTTTCTGGAGAAATTAAAAAAAGAACAGTATGGAGAATTTCTCGTAAAGTGTTTCAGCATTAGAATCAGTAGTTGGGAAACTGCAAGCTTTAAAGGAACCCTTATTCGCGACCAATTTTGCATACGCCGACGCATAGTGGGGTGGATTGGGACTTCACAAATAAAAATAAGCACAGGACGTAATTCTAATACGGATTTGAATGTTCCTCAATCAAAAAGTATCAGCATGGAATTTCTGAAAAAATGGTCGAAGCCTTTTGAAATTTTTTGAAATTTTAAATCTCGAGAATTCAAGATGCATGATTGAATTATACATCATAAAGTTATGCACAAATTGCAAATAAAGACTCATTCATGTTCCACGTAAAGATAGGAGAAGATCATCGTGGATGGGTGAAAGATTATAGATTTGATTGGAGGCGATATGGATTTAACTTTAAAAAAGAATTCTAGATCGACATTTGTTAGGAAAGGATCAACATAAATAAAACTGAATCGACGTGACATTGGAATTGGAAAAGATAGGATGATTGATAGCGAAAGAGGGTGAAAAGGATTAACAAGTATTGGTCGATGATAGGAAAAGATTGATTTGGTTGAGTGAAGAATGAACTAGAATAGAAGCGATAGTATTAGGAGTGATACGGAAAATTGCTTTCAAATTGAAGATTGGGAGAAAAATACTGAAGATACACTTAAAAGATTTATTCTAACACCTTCTTTACCTTATGGTTTTTCTCTTACATTTTTGTAGGCTACTTTTTTCAGGGACTTGAGCCTTTGTTTGTAAACCAAATCATCAATAGGAAGATAAATAACGTGAAAATTTAATAAAAAGGGAAAAATAAAAAAGAATCATAAAAACGGAAATAGAATTTGGATTATCTGCTTGAACGAATAGTGTTAAAGTAAAGAGGTGAAAATTCATCAATACATAAGTGCTTCAAATAAAAAATGTTTTATTCCACACTCGACCAAAATGTCCAACTTTCGCTTCTGACAATAAAGGTGAAAGTGGCATATATTTCCCGTTAATAGAATTTGCGAGGCTTTTTATGGGATGGTGGAAAAATCTGATAACAGACACCGAGAAGGATCCGCACTAGGTAGTATGAGGTTTCCGATGTTGATGGAGATCCCCCCGAGAACCGATTTCGCATTACTTCAGGGGGTTGCTGGTTTTCTCCCTTAAAGGCCCCTGTTGGTTTTCTCTTGCTATTAACTGTTAATGTTATGTCCTTTCCATGTCCCGAAACAGGGTGCACGCGTCGTCCTGAGCAGCGCGACGTCATTGTGCAACGGGCTTGTCGGCCTCTAACCCCCTGTTCAAGCATGGTTACCCAGGAAACAAAAATCCATTCATTTGCATTGAATGGGTTTCGAAGGCTTCTAAATTGCGTGTCTATCACTGGGATTCCAGATTGCCAACGATTGGTTTTTAGAAGAATTTTACCCGTTATTATTTTTTCAACTGACTTATAAGCCACAAAAGCCTTAATGTCTTTCAGAACTCAAATAGAAATCTGAATCTAGTAGCTTTACGTATGATTCCTTCTAATCTCTCGTTAATCTATACATTTTGAAAATCGTGTGAAATATAGGAGCCTAACCTCAAAATAGACCGTCTTATTCAAATAGAGGAGAACTCATTCAATTTGACTTTGCCCGAAATGGCCATTGCACTATATCGCAGATTCAAAGCTGCTTAAGAAATTTACCGATAAACATAGTGGCAAACCGATTCAGTTCATAATTTTCTAATCTGAAAACGACAGATACGCAATTCACACAGTCCTCATTTCAATGTACTCTTTTTTTCCTGGGTAGCTCTCGGTTGTTATGCGCTATGCTCTTTCTGTTCCTTTTTATGTGATGGCTTCCTTCTGCCCCAACCAAGATGTGCGCATCGTCCTTAGCAGAGCGACACTGTCACGCGACGGGCTCATCGGCCTTCCACATCTTGGCTGCATCCATTTCCCTCTTTTTCAATCGCAGAATTGATTCCTCGTAGGTTGCTACTACATCCCACGTTTCCTCGCTTCGCAGCATTTCCGGTATTGCACTTTGAGGCGTGAAATTCTCCACTTTCGTCCTGAGCAAGACCCGAGTCAGTTTCCATTTAATTTGGTAGATGTTGCGCCCGACGATTACCGCCATGATATCATCTGCCTATCCTGAAAGAACTTCAAATGTAGGATGTCGCCATGCGAGATGTTCCAGAGGTCTGGTCCCAAGATTGAACCCGGGCGGCACCGGCCGTTATGCCCTTCCATCTGGTTCCACTTGTCGTCTCGTATACGCACATCCTTTTCCTGGACATCGTAGGCTTTGTGGATGAGTTGCATTGTAGCGTCTACGAGGGTTCCCACTCTGCCCGTTTGCTCGACACTGTCGTGCATGGCGAATAGAGGTTCTTCCCTTCTGTAAAACCGCAACTCGCTTCTCGTCCTTCTTCGAAGCGTTCCATCCCAGCTGTCTTCAGGAGCGGGGAGGAGGGGGGGGGGGATTCTAGGCGGTCTTGTTATGTCTTTTCCATGGCTGATTTACTGGTGGTCACTCGCGGTGTTCTCCTCGTGGACCGTCCAGTTTCCCGACAGTGGAACGAGAGTATCTGATCCTAAAGGGTGAAATTCTTCCTTTGTTCATTACCACTAGACCTGTCCTAGCAGCCATTTGCATGATCCTATCCCCTCTTGAGTCAGTGTTTGGCATTCCCCATTCAACCGCTCTCACGTTGAAATCGACGGACACCAAAACCTTGCCTTCTTCGTTGAAAATAGCGTCCTAGAGGTGACACAGCTTTTCCTAGAAATCGAGGATGCTGTAGTTAGGGGTGAGATAGCAGCTGACATGTGATGCTTCTGCTTCTCACCCACACAAATCCGTTGCCGGATCCGTGCATCTCTTGCTCACTGATGATCAGCATGTTGGTGTCCTATTCGAGAATCAACTGCCCAAAGGCTTTACAGATTCCAAAGCCTAACACGTGCCTAATGATGAAGATGATGGTGGTAATGATGACGATGATGATAACGGCAATAACGACGATGTTAATGGTGACGATGATGCGTCAATGATGACGCTGACGACAACAACGACAAAGATGAGGATGATGACGCGAAGACGATGGCGCCGACCATTTTTGTTTTTTTGTATTTGATGGAGAGATGTTGTTTCCAAGTACTACCCACTAAAAAACCACCATCGTCTTCTTGGCATGATTCCCAATTATGATTCGCATTACTTCAGGGGTTGCCGTTTTCTGACCATCTGGAGGCTCCTGCTGGTTCCTTTATTCTGTTAGCGCCGTGTCCCAGCCAAGATGTTACGCATTGTCCTCGGCAGCGCGTCAGGAACGTGCATCGGCCTCGCCGGCCATCGAACATCTTGATTGGGTGTAGCTGTTTGGACTGCTTCGGAGACCGTCTGACTTTTCCTTCTGGGGCTCTCTCTGGTTTCCTTCTTCTTCATTTTAGAAACTATCATGGTCCAATCAGGACATACGTGTCGTCCTCATTAGCACAACAGTAGCATTGTGCAACGGACTCGTCGGCTTTCGAAATCCTAGGCATGGCTTTCCAGCATAGTGCCAATGACGTTTTTTGTCGTGATCTGCCGGACTTCCGTTTCCATATGTGTTCTTATCTCGAACCACCGGTCGCACTCGAAGAAAGTATGCTCTGTGTCGTCCCTATCAGCTCCGCAGTACACACTTTCTGGCCTCTGGCCTTTTCCGATCTTGCAGAGAAAAGCTTGAAAGTAGCCGTATCCAGATAGGAATGGTGTGAGGTAATAATTGACCTCCCCATGCTTGCGGCCAAACCATGTACTCAGCCGGCCAACCAGCTTTGCGGTCCATTTCCCTCTGGAGTCGCTGTCTCAGCGTTGCTGCCAGCGTTCCTGTGTGATGAGTCTCGCCTCTACCTTTGCCAGCTGTTTTCCCACTACCGGGGTTCGTTCGAATATGTGTTTCTTCTCTAAAGCTAGGAGATCAATGGGTATGACTCCAGCGATCACTTGTGCAGCGGACTCAGAAACAGTGTGATAGGAGCCCGCAATTCTGGGAGCTCCAATTAGCTGGATTGATGCCATTCTCCACCTGTACTTTTTCGTCTTTAGTGCTGTCGCCCATATCCCGCATCCATAGAGAAGGATTGACTGCGCAACCGACATCAGCAGTCGCCGTTCGCATGACCTGGTTCAGCTTCCATTGTATCAACTCTGTGTCACGTGCAACAATAACGGCCAATATATCGTCGGCGTAGCCTGACAGATATGTGCCATCTGGCATCTTTGTTCTCAGGATGTCATCGTAAGAGATGTTCCAGAAGTTTGGCCCTAGGATGAATCCCTGGGCAATTCTAGCCGTTACCTCCTTACTTCTGATTCCGTCTGTAGTCTCGTAGATCAGTGTCCTGTCCTCAAGGTAGTTCTTGATTATCTTCAGGAGATAATCTTGGACCTTGAACTTCTTTAAGGCTCCGATCATATCAGCCCACCTGGCCAAGTTGAAGGAATTTTTTACATCCAACGTAGCCAGGACGACGCCCCGGGGCGAAATTTTTTAAGGGTCTCTTTCGCAGCGAAAAGTTTAGGAATTCAAATTTGATTTCTAAAAAAGGTCGCCAAATTTTGTTTGGCAGATTCATTTTCCATAGCATGAAAATCAATCCAAGGAAATATTTGGGGGCCCTTTGCAGCTGGGGGCCCTGGGGCACTGCTCCGCTTGCCCCGACCTCGCTACGGCCCTGTTCAGAGGTCTCCAGCATCTTGGATGGCTGCTCTCAGGCGAGGTTTCAGCATCTTTTCTAGGAGTTTCCCCGCTGTATTCAACATACGCAGTGGTCGGTATGTTCCGGCAGATTTTGGGTCACCTTTGTCCTTGCTGATCAGTACAAGCTTCTGCATCTTCTACTGCTTAGACCCACGCTGTCTGGTTGTGGGTTCGATTCCCGCCTTGCACTCTGAAAGAGCTTCGGCGGGCCACGGGGAGTCGTGAGCCCTGTACCTCTGGTTCTCTAAGTATTAAGTAGCTGTTGCTCTTGGTGGTTCTGAACCCACCTTTAAAACTGTAGGCCCCCTCGCCCCTGGGTTAGTAGTGAGGACGTGAGGTGTGTAAAGGGATAGAGAGAAGGTTATGCCGAGACTCTCAAACCCGTAACAGGGAGAGAATATAAACAAATATTCCATCAACCATCATCAACCTTTCTCTAGGCAGTCATTGTACATGTTGAGCAGTGATTTCGGACAGGAGTGAGCTACTGCTTTGAGCGCTTCTGCTGAAATTCCGTCTAATCCTGGGGCCTTCTTGTTCTGCAAGCTGGTTACTGCTACTCCTTTTTTTCCTTGGCCTGGTTGCTATCCGTCTATTTTGCAGGCAGTTTCTCCGGAGTCCCGCTATCTCTCCTGTCCACCAGTAATCAGCTCGTCTATTGTTTCCTGCATTCTTTCGTGGCATTGACTCGTCGTAGGCCTGATGGATCAGCGCATTGTGTCATCCACCAGGGCTCCGATCCCATTAGATCGTACCACTTTTTCATGCAGTGTGATAAGAGATTCTTTCCCTTCATGAATCACTCTCCATAGCTGTTGTAGATTCATTTTCGCGGTGTTCCATCGTAGCTGTCTGCGCCGTTGAAACGTTGCCTGTGATGGACTTCCTAGACTGAAGCTGATATAGTGGTGATCGCTGCCAGTATAATCCTTCATAACCTTCCACCTTTTCATGAGAGGGGCCAGGCTATCCGATGCCAGAGTTATATTTGGTATGGAGCCTTGTTGCCCAGGTCGCCTGAAGGTTGGTGTTTTCCCTTTGTTAATCACCATTAATAATGTCCTTCCAGAACCATGATCGTGTACTGGGACTTTATTTAGGGTTGCGATCCAGATCACTGCCATCCCAAGGGTGCGCCAAAACCATAATGGACTGTCCCTTTCCTGGTACTGCTCACTGATAATCAACAAATCGACTTCCTTTTCTAGCACTAGCTGCGTCAGTAGGTCGTTCGCTGTTCTGCTTCGATGAAGGTTTCCTTGCAGAACCCTGATCATTTATGTTTATTTTTCATCTTCTCCAGCACCTGCCGAAAATATTTGCAGACGCCTGACCCCTGTACATGGTTGGGTAGCTCTGGCTTCTCTTGCAGTTCTGTGCATAGCACACACTGGGGTACCTCTGTGCAAGAGGCTCCCTTGTGTCCCCCCTTGACACATTTGTAGCATGGTCTAGGTCGATCTGGTCCACTGCAGCTCCTAGACTCATGTCCATACCCCAGACACCTGAAGCATCGAGTGACATGGACCCTCAGTCGTATCCTGCTGCTAATCCATCCGACTTTAACTCGTGAGATCTCTAGAAGCTTTCTCGCCTCCTGTTCATTGATCTCTGAGAGCCATAAGTTGTCCCCTCGTGTTGACTCTTGTAACAGAAATCTTCATATCTCCTTCCTTCTCGTTGAGTGTCCTTCTCAGGGCTTCCTCCAAATCTTCTTTGGTCGGGATACTGTCCAAGTCCATGTGTTCCATCGTAACCCGTGGAACCAGACTCCTTACAACTCCGGTATCTCCAAGCGTCAGCTTAACTACATCTGAGAAGACCTTCAGATCCTTGGTATCTCTACCAAGCTCAAGCAGTACCTCTCCAGCCCTAGTTTGGTACTCCTGTTGTTTTCACCCACTTCACATCTTTGAGGGGTCAGACAGTTCTGAGACTGCAGTCTACCCTTTCCTCCCCTCTTTCTCCTTGTAGCCTGTAGCCAATTCATCTCAAACGTCTCATCACGCATCCTCTTCTCGGTAGGCGTTGCGCATTGGTTCTCTGCCGGGCTTGTCGCTGCTCTCCTCTTCTGCGGTACGGCTTTCATTGTCGGTGTACCCGGACCTTTTGTGCGAGCTTGGGCCCAGAGAAGGCTATTCAGGCTATCCTGAACTCTTCTCATGATGATCTCCCACTCAGTCTGTATCAGGTCAAGGTGATCTTCTAGCTTGACAACTCTCTTCTTGATTTTGGTACTGACATTCTGCTTGTCCGAGGCTTTCTTCATGATTCCCGTCAGGATCATCGCTTTTTTGAGGGCTTCGGTGATTCTGTTTTCAGCTATTTCGATTTTTTTCTTCAGCATCGTAACCTTCTGAAGAACATCTTTATTGTACGCTGCTACGTGTACTTGGCCTTCCCCAAAATCCGTAAGGCCGGCGCCGGACACCGGGGCTTTCACACGATCGGAACCAGCGGGGAGATTAATGCTTCCTTGGGGTATTGTGTTTTGAATACACTCACTCATATTCGATTTGATTATCGGGGTTTCTTCCCCTAGCTAGTTTTTGTCCACCCCGGGTATTTGATTTCCCCGGTATCACCCATATCTGGGAGACATTCCCCTATCCGCAACCTGATCATCATCGACCATGACGACAGCAATGATGACTACGACGATGATGAGGACCAGAGGCGCACAGAAGCTGAAGGAGGTCCGGGGCAGAATATTGTCGCATATTAATTCAGCGTGGCCCCCTTGGGCGCGGGGCCCGGGTGACGACGATGATTACAACGACGATGATGATGGCGATGATGACGATAATGGTGACAACGATGACGAAGATTCTGGGGATGGTGACGATAATGGCGACAACGATGACGATGATGGTAATGATTTTATTTTTTTAGAATTTGATTTGATGATTTTTTGCCAAAATTTGGGTTAAAAAAATGTAGGTACAGTCAAGAGTGGAATAAAATACTTTTTCTTCTATCTTGGTCGAAAGTAAGTTCCTCCGGCATCGATTGTAAGGCAGAAAGTCTAATTTTAGGGATTGATAGAACTACTCTTGCGCCCTCTGTCACACCGGGAGCAAAAACGGATGAGGAAGAGGTTATAAAAGATTAAAGTTGAAGTTATTTCTTTTGAAGATTGAGATTACACTTACTTTTGTAAATGTATTTGATGCCTGCCCCCCGACCAGCAACACTCACTTCGCTCGTGCTGCGAATGACGGGGCAGGCATCAATACAGGCTATAATGTACATTATATTGTTTATAAAAATATTATTTTTCGCCGTACCTTCGACCGGGTATGAAGAAAAACAGTATACACCACGCCGGCGAAAGTTTGATAGCCATAAACTGCGAGAAATCATGCCCTCGGCTTAGTTTCGGGCACCATATCACGCATCGCAGGAATTTCATTTTTCTGCCCTTGTAGTGTAATATACTATATGTAACAACCGACGGCAGTTGATGCGTGGTAACTCTCGACTTGGACGGGACTACGTTGGACTACGTTCAACTACTGTCGAGCGGGAGATTTGACGTCGAGGATAGGTAAAGGCATTGATGCTATCGAATGTCTGCATCTTAACTCGCCTGTCGATAATCGACTGCGCTCAGGAGTTTTGGTTTTCTGCAGTTTTCCTCTGCTCTGACCAAAGTTCAGGCGAATGCGAGCGCATTAAATAAAAAACCCGGCTGCAGACAGTAGGGGTTTCAGGGAATAAAAATCCCACAGGACTGAGTATACGTCAGGCAATGCTTGGAAGCTTATTATGAGAGTTGGGTTTATTGGGGATTTCGAGAAGGGATTGGAGTTAAAGGGTTCAATGTCTGACGATCTCCTGTGGGAGTAGGGAATATAGATATGTAAAAGCCCGAAAAGAGTGTACATGGAGTGAATAATCTAATCTAATCTACTATATGTAACATAGGACGGAAGGAGATTTTTCCCTTTGGGCAATCACTGCCCTCGGGGAAAATCTCCTCCTTTTGCCCCTTGTTACATATAAAGTATACTATAATCTGTAAAAAATGAATATGAGACATAATTTCATAATAGAATATTAAATTTATCAATAAAATACTATGTGAACAGAGAATATACGTTTCAAAAAGTACATAAAGAATCAAGTCACTACAATTATATCAATCACTTATCACATCCCGAGACAAAACTTTGGTCCTACTTAAGCCCTGCATAATTCCAATTAGAGCCTCCTCTAGTCCTGCTTAGCCTTCTTAGTCCTCTTTTGAGTCCCGTTGTACCAACCTTAGCCCTCTTTAGGATATACATTTGTCCTCTCTTTGTTCTCTAATGCCGTATGTACTTTTTTTTTTATTTTCAAGAAATGTTATTATTCCATTTGGTTACATATTTATTTTGATTATTCAATTTGTTAAAACTTTTAAAAAATTTGATGGATAATGAGGAAAAGTTGGAAATTGTTTTTACCTAAAATTTAAAAAAAAACATGACTAAAATCCAAAATCTGCCTACACCTCTCTGTTTCAATTAGAGAAACGTAAAAAAATGACAAGGGTTAATCACTAATCACTTTCGCAATTCTTTTGGGGCCGCCGTTGAATGAGGTAAGGCGTTTGAGGGGTTGAGGGGAAGGGGAGGGTAAGTGAAATCTTACGCCTTTGTTAAAGTATATACGGGAGTCGAGTGGTCCAAAATTGTAAAATATCGCTTACGTGATTTGAGGACGACCTCTTTCATCAACTATTCATTTGCTGAAATAAGTTAAAAAAAATCTGCCCGCTGCGCGGGCACATTCTCATAGCGCGCTTCGCTCGCAAGTATGAGCGCGCCTAGGGCGCGCGTCATTCGAATCTCGCGC
>WSXT02130604.1:0-10711 GCA_011762715.2 Neuroterus valhalla
TTGGGCAGAGGTTACAACGTACAGGAAGAGTGCTCTGCAGTTGCGGTTTCCCCACGCTGCCGCGATCATCCGAGCTTTGGTGGATACTGAGCCATTCTTGACTCTCCGGACTCTTCTCCTGAACAGTTTGGATTCTTGTGAACCCGTCTGTTTTCCAGCGATTCGTGAGAACTTGTGCTGTTGCTAGCTCTTTCTGCATTTTGAGCGACGGCGCGTTCACTCGATTGATAAGGCATGAGAAGAGAAGTACGCGACTCCTGATGGTGAGATTCCGTGGCATCTCGAGTGACAGCTCGTGTCCTCGAATGGGGATGCGTGAAAGGCGGAGTACGCGACTCCTGATGATGAGATTCTTCGGCATCTCGAGTGACAGCGCGTGTCCTCGATTGGGGATGCGTGAGAGGAGGAGTACGCGACTCCTGATAATGAGATTCTTCGGCATTTTATGAATCTAGAGTGGGCTTGTTTTGATGACGAGGATGAAAAGGACACATCTGCCTACCATCTATCTTCATGGATCTACCTTCTAGCTGGACGATGTAGACTTCTCCTCCGGCTCTAGCAATTACTGGAAAGGGTCCATGTCATTTCGGAGTAAATCCTGCGCTGACTCCCCGAACTTTGTCAGACAGTCAATGGGTTTTTGCGCTGACCATATCGCCCACCTTGAACCGAGTTGGCTGATTGAGTTGCGAGTAGTATTTTTTCTCTATGTATGCGGCCTGGTGCTTCCTGGAAATTGGGTTGGAGGATTGTCTTGTGAACGGGGTCTATTTGGCTTCCGCCAGTATTCCCCCTGAGAACTTCTTTGGACATCTTTTGTTTGTTCCGAAATCTTGACTGGGCAGTCACGATTAAAATGGAAACTGGGACAATGCCAACACCGGGGTAATTTAGATGTATTGTCCTTTTCGTGCGATGTAGGTTTGGCTTCCGATTTCCTTGAAACCATTTTTTAAATATCTGACTCATCCGTTTCAGATTGTATGGCGCAGGTGAGCAGATCTGTAAATGTTCTGGGCGTAGCTGCTCGGATGCCCTGTCTCAGAGTGGGACGAAGAAGTTCTAGGAAGGCCGATACCATAGTTTCTTCGAGTTTCTGGCGTCTTAGTCGTTGATGAAGTTGTATTTTTTTTTGCAAAAATACACTCGCTGATTCTCTATCTCCCTGTCTTTGCGAATGAATAGAGGTGAGCAAGCGTCCGATAACGCTGGGATTGTCAAAGCGTTGTAGAAAGAGCTCTCTGAAGTGTTCTAAGCCGAGAACGAGAGTGCGGTAAGTATCCCATCATCTAGTAGCCTTTTCTTTGAGGAACTGTCCAGCGACGCGTGTACGAATATTCAAGGGAACATTGGTAGTCACAAAGTAGGCCTCAAGCTCATTGATGAAGCATAGTGGGTCCTCAAAATCGGACCCATGGAACTCCGGTGAAACAGGTGCGACCATTTGAGGCATGGCTTGCAGCAGAGTGAGTAGATTGGCCCATGGATTGGGCAGCAACGCTTGGTTAACATTGGGCAGGTCCGTCATGGGCTGTGCTGGATTCTGTTGACCTTCGTTGTTCAGTGGATTCCCTTGCTGGTATCCGTGCTTATTCTGTAATTCTCCAAGGGGTGCAGGAACTCCGTTAGGTTGGGCCTGGTTATTTCATGGCTGGATTTGAGCAGTGTCGAACAACTGTTCGAGGTTGAGATTATTTTCAGCCATGTTCAGATTTGGAGGCCGACGATTCGATTCTTGATTGATCACCGTGATTGTCTGAGAGACACTTGATGAGTGTGGAATGGTGGGGGGTTGATGTAAGGAGCTGTGGATCGGTCTCTGTTCAGAAACTCGATTATCTTCAGCTTCATCTGCGTTATAAACCGGTCCCTGACAAAGAACTCGAATTTGATGAACGCTTCAAGTTTTGGTGAACGTACCACGTTCGCAGCCTCGATTTTCTTGACTGCTTGGAGGAGGCGTTCTTTCTACCAAAACCTCGGAAGCAGACCGTCGCCTGGGAGTTAATTTGTTAGGTGCCACCGGGTGTTGATTCCCACTCCCGGAATCGGGCGTTTGTTGGTTGTGGACGATTCTGCTCCTGAGCACTCTCGCGTCGGGGGTCCTCGAAGTCATTAAGGTGAAACCGGCTATATTGGGTCGTTACTGGGAAAGTGCAACTATCGAGTTACAACCTCTACGAGACAAAGTTTGCTCCAAATTGGGCGCCAGAATTGTGGCGAGAAGTGAGAAATTGAAATACGAAAATCAATCATTCAGTTAAAATAAAAAAAAAACATCAAGCACAATTTTCTTTCTTTTCTTTTTTTAATTCACTGGGAATGAAAGTTAAAAAAAGGAAAGTGCGAGAAGAATTCGATTATAGGTGAGAGAGTGTTTGCATTAAACTAGGCAAAGACAGGAATGAACCCTGATGAGCCTATTATTGAAAGGGCAAGTTGGGGTCGATGTTGAACACTAAAAAGCGAGAATGGAGGAGTGTAAATCACACCTCGGTGAGTCTACTGTCGAAGGGCCACGCTGAGGATTTCTTTTTCCTTTTTTCCGCTGAAACAGGGAAAATAAAAAGAAAAGGTGAATCCCGACTCCCGATGGGGCCGCTATCAAAGGGCCACGTTGGGAGATGGTTCATCGTGTGCCAGACGGGGATGAAGGGAGCCGAATCCCTCTCCCCGATGAGGCCACTATTAAAAGGCCACGTTGTAGATGGTTTTCCTTTTTTATAGAACAGCCCCAAAACTGCGGAGGGACAGATCGTTCCTCAATGAGGCCGCTATTGAAGGGCCACGTTGAGGAGACGCTTTTCCCTGATCGTTGAGGAAGACAGAAATCCTCAAAATAAAAAAATAAAAACAACACGAGAGACAAGTTTGATGCAAAGAAGTAATTCCAATCGATGTGTCAGGAGCAGGGATTGCAATGAAGGAACTTCACTTCGGATGGATTATGATTCCGCTGGACGACAGTGTGACGAGGCTGAGCGCTCCACCGGTAGAGAGGCTACTCACGATGATCGAAGAACATGCACGAGGTTGTCACTCGTGGTACGGCGAGACCGCGGGTTGGTCAGTTGAAAAAAGAGGGGATTCCGAAGCACGGATTGAGCAGTTAGGTAGAAGTGGGGTTTGAGAGACGGGCTTCCGAAGATTGTAGAGATGTTGGGCGTTGATCCCTTTGATTCGCAATTGATTTGAGAACCGCGAAAACACCCAAGCTCTCGCCTTGTTACACCGGAGTCCAACGTCCTGTTCATTCGAATTAGGCAACTGAGGAATTAGGCAATAATATAAGTAATTTATCAACTACATTTGGAAACAAATGGAGATAACATTTAAGACGGATTTTCTTAAACTTCTCTTATATGAAATTCGGAATAATATGATTGGCTGACTGAAGGAAAAGGGTTCGTTCAAAACGTCACGTGAAAGAATTGTTTTTCGTCATACATATGAAATTGTTGAACGCTCGCGGACGACAACCTTGTGGACAATATTGTTGCAAATATTAAAAATTGTATATAAAATGTAGCCTTAAATGATAAATAGCTGAAAACCAGAAAAGGATGAATCCAAATAAATTCCAATAAGAAGAAATAATGAATTTAGAGATAATGACCAAACTCTTGAAAATTTCAAGAATTTCTGGAAAAAACACGAAGATTTGTTGTTTGTAAGAGCCGGCAAAGGCAATGCTACGGTTAAAGAGAACAAGTCAGATTACAATAAAGCCATAGAAAATATATTAAACAACAATAATTTATATAAAAATGTGAAGACTAACTTAGTTTCCACAGTTGAAAAAGTCCAATGACATTGTTACCAGATGGGAAAAGAAGATATACATAATTGAGCAAATGGCTTAGAGGTTAAAAACACACAGCAGTGTTGTAGCAGAAGCATATGCTTCAACAAAAATCCATAAACCAGGTTTAAGTTCGAGATTGATTGTTTCCATCATCGGATTTCTGACGGATAATTTATTAAAATAATTCTCTAATATCTTCAAACCTATCACTGAAAATAGAAATACAATTGTTGGAGATAGTCAGAATTTAAAAGATAGTTTGAACAACATAATCATACCAAATCTCACTCATCAATTCCATTGGATGTCATCTTAAGGTTTAATAATATTCCTCTAGATTTGGCCCTGGATTGTACAAAGGAAAAGTTCAGTTCACATTAAAACTTAACGAAAATATCTGAAAACGAGATTCTGAATGCCCCTCAAAAGGTTTTTAACAACATGGTTTTCTCATTCTACGAGAAAGTTTACGAGCAAATGTCGGGATACCAACGGGTCCTCGTTTTTCTCCTGTTCTTGTCTATCATGTTTTGGAAGATTTTGGGAAGAGAGCGCTTACAAAGTTAGATTTTCAACCTTTTTTTTAAAAACGGTATGAAGGTTATAAAAACGCCTGAAGAAAGTGTGATCACTCATTGGTTCAAAAAACTTACATAGTCTAGGAGATATTGAAATTCCGGTTCTTACCATTTGTCTGGTAAAAAATTGGTTTGATCAAAGGACTAATAGACCGATGACTAAAGTAAAGTCATGTGAATTTCTGAAAAGAGAAGTTAGACGGAATCAAAGTAACCTTGCAACAAAATAATTATTCAGTTCGGTTGATAGAAAATGTCATTGAATGAAGGATACACGAGATTTACAAAAGCTCAAGAAGAAACATCAAATATGGTTAGAAAAATAAAAAAAAAACACAAGTTTTAAAGAAACTCTACCTTACATTAAAGGTGTCTCTGAAACACTAGGAAGTTTTTTGGATAAATTTGATATAAATGCATTTTTTTAAATCATTAAAATTAGGATGAATTAGTTTCGAACAAAGAAGATGTGAACAAGATTGGAAATCTATCAGGTTTGATATATCTAATAAAGCGTACTGGTTGTAATGAAGTTTACCTAGTTGTACCTGGTGGAAGTTTGAAAACAAAAGACGCGGAACATAAACGTGATTGTGAATTCTGAAATTTGAACACTGGTCTGCCACAACACTCCTGGAATTTTGAATATTTTTTTGATTTTGATTTAAGAAGCATTAAAATTCTAGCAAGAGAAAATTACACTCATTGAAGACGAATTTTGGAATAAATTTTTATTGATGAATGTATTAAAACTTCAATAAATGTTCGACGTTGAAACAGGGAATATAAATCAGATTTATCAATGCATCGTTCATATATTATATATACATTTCACGGTCGTGAGACGTGGCCATAGGTGTCTTTTACCGCGGTTCAACTGGTAGCTTGTGCCATTTTCATGAATGACAGTTGCTATCAGGCGAACCCTGCGGTATTTTAGAAACGAATGTTTTATTTTATATATAAATATGTATGTATGTATGTATGTATGTATGTATGTATGTATGTATGTCTGTCTGTATGTATGCATGTATGTATGTATGCGTGTGTATGTGTTTATTTATGCATGCATGTATGTATGTATGTATGTATGTATGAATGCATTGTAATGTGGTATTTATTCCCACGCCCAAAATGATTCAATAATCACTTTGAATTGACTTGATTTCACGTCAAATCATTAAAAATTCAATTCCTCGGTAGAGTACATAGTCCGGGCGCTGGTGGGGTTTGCCGTATGCACTTCTATGTCCAGTCGCAGACTTTGTTTATTTTTATGTCTTTTGGTGCGGAGAATGGATTTTCCGAGATCTCCAAGCCCAAACCCCGTCAGTTTTTTTGTTATTAACAATTGAATTGTTGTAATCGATATATCTGGTCGTCTGCAACATTCAGAAAATTTCTGATCAATAGGATTGTTTGTAAATTTTAGCACGAACATTTTCCACTTTTATCTTTGAAAAAATCTTGATTAAAACAAATGTTACGGGCAAATCAGTGCAAAAATTTTGCGGATACGTGCTCTTTGCGCAATCACTCGATCATAATTTAGCTTGTACGATTGACTGTTCACACTCAATCGGTTTAAAGTAAACATAGATTAAATTCCTATTTGAGATCATGAGTTCTAAAAAGGCCCCTTCGAGAGCCTAGTTTTGACATGAGAACGATAGTTTTGTCCTTCCCAGGCGTCAGTCCCTCGTCGGTCACTGAGCTGAGCTTACGTCGAAGATCTTTCCCAAATTCGGATAAGGAAACATTTTCTTTATTATCGCTAAAAGTTGTGACGAAGAACAAAGAATCCAATTATTTGTTACTGCTTATAAGAAAGAAGCGATTTCTTCATTACTGCTAAGAGTTTCTTGTGAATGAGAACAAAGAATCCAGTTCTTTGTTACCGCTTGAGAGATTCATCTTTTATCTGAGAAAATCTTTTATTTTTCAAGTTATCCTTTTGGTTCATTGAATTGAGACTAATTTATGTCCATAAGGTATATGAGAACATCACGCCCATGAAGCTCAAGTCAACCCGCAAGCTTACAAGGTACCTTGTGGATATCATTCATTGTTGGGAGTTTCAATTTCTATTTTTTATCAAATTATTGTCAGTGTGTCATATTCATAAGTGTGTGAACCGCTACGCAACTTAAAAATTATAAACCAGTTTGTTCTAAGGATAATAAAAAGTTATTTGATATGTGATTCTGTGTGTGATTTTATTTTGCTCATCAAGACCAGTTTCGAGTTGTGTGATTTAACGGATTCTTAATAGTATCAGAAAAAAAGTCATCCCATATTATTCATTGAAAAAAAAACGAAACTTCTAAATGAATTGAATGGCAAGCTTAGGCCTGCAAGCGCCTGAACAGCACACGCGCCATGCGTGACTCTGAAATCGGAGCCTCAATCGACTGGCCGCTACAAAAACGACGATTATTCAGCAATCACTCACCATGGAAATCGCTACTAGGGCTTGAACGTTTTTTTGGTCAGAGAACAATATAGGATGATCAGTTTTCCGATTTGATTTAGAATTCATTGAGCGAGAGGAACATAAACAATTGACACTGTGATTTTTTAGTAAAAATATCATACATGGACGGTTGAAAAATTGTTCCTAAGGCTGAAAAATGAGTAGCCAAGGACTCATATTGAAGCGATTGGTATCAATCTCATCAATCTCAATAGCAATCGTACAAGCTAAATTATGATCGAATGATTGCGAAAAGAGCGCGTATTCGCAAAATTTTTGCACTTATTTGCCCGTAACTTTTGTTCTTATCAAGATTTTTTCGAAGATAGAAGAGGAAGATGTTCGTAATGAAATTGTTAATCAATACCTTTGGTCAGGAGTTCCCTCAATGTTGCAGACGACAAGATGTATTGATTTAAACAATGTAATTATTAATAACAAAAAAACTGACGGGTTTTGAGCCCGGAGACCTCAAAAAATCCATTTTCCGCAACGAAAAACATAAAAATAAACAAAGTATCAGACTGGACATAGAAGTGCATACGGCAACTCCTGCCATCGCCTGGACTAACAGAATCCACTCAATAAATTAAGGCTTAACCTAATTAACTTAATCAAGCCTAATTAACTTAACAAGCTTAACTTAATCGAAGCGTTTGTTTCCGCTTCAGATTGATGCTGAAGCATCGTTCTGGCATTCTGTGTTCAGCCTTTGACCAATCAATCGGTCGTAAGGACTAATGATCTCTTTTTGTGGCTGCTCAGTGATGCGCATTAGCGGTGAGTTGTGAGCCATTTCGATTTCTACCATGCTGTGATTGCTAGGTCTGTTGTATGTACTGTTCAGTGTTTCTCTTGACCCAAGCTAGCTTTTCAGTGAGCACTCATTGCATCAGCAGGCGTTCTTGGCCTTCATGTGAATCACTCATTGTTGAATCGCAACGAAAGTTTTTTTTTGATAGTTGTGTTTGTGGTATTTTGAGGCCTGTTTTACAAACAACTCTAGAGGAAAGTTTATACAAAACATTCCTTAGACCATTGGCTCTCCACACAAAAAAGAAAATTTTGATAATTGTTCAGTGCGTCGATAGCGATGCGTCCATTCTAAAGAACTCCGATATGGGGAGTTATGAGCCACCAGTCGTAGGGAGTTGAAGGGAGTTAACGAAGACTTCTGCATCATCTGTATTGGGGGAAATATCGAAGAATTTAAATAGAAATAACGCGATACATTGAAACATGTGCGACCGTGCTGTGCACTTGAAGGGTGCCAAAATGACGACAGGGTTGTTAATTGCGAATGGACCTGTGATAATTGCGAATCTGATTAATTTTTTTAACTCTCCTAGTTACATCAAATGTATCTTGAATTTAATTTTCTACTGCTTTATTAAACATAAAATATAAAAAAATGCTGTGTTATCAACTTCTTCAACAGGATATGTAGTTTTCATTTTAATCAGAAAAAATAACTATGAAAATGAAATAATAAAATTTTTGAAAAAAAGGACTAAGGCTAACACAGAAGATTCAAAGAAAAATGTTATTCACCCGGAAAATATCTGTAAATTCATGATAACTTTTCCCATCGGATGCGTATTTTTCGTTTTAATCGTATATAATAAAATTAAAAATTAAAAAAATGAATTTCTAGAAAATCTACACAACATGTGAAAAAAGTTAGGCAACAAAACTTCTCTAACGTTTCGGACAAACTTCGATCGAGTGCGCAGCACGAGACAGGCGATAAGAATGTATTCGTTAAAGCCGGAGAAGCTTTAGCAAAAGAGAATTCACACTGATTAAATTAGAGAAGGCAACATTTCGCTTTTAAGCTCCAAAAGCTTTATGTACACTGAAGGGAGGTAAAAAGGCCGAGCGCGTAACGCGAGATAAAGTCATAACCGAGCGCGAAGCGCGAGATCCAAAAGACGCGCGCCCTAGGCGCGCTGAAACTTGCGAGTGAAGCGAGCCGCGAGCGAAGCGCGCTATGAAATTGTGCCCGCGCAGAGTGCAGATTTTTTAAATTTATTTTCATAAAATTATAAGAATATAAAATCATAAAATAATAATAGCGCATCGTAAAATACTGAACTCGAATAACTTTTCATAATAACTTTTTATCTTAATGTAATAATTTTCAACTTTGGTGATTAGACAATATTGCTCGAGCAAAACTTTGGTCGTTGGACATGATCGGTCTGTTATAGATTTCAGCAAACATTTGAGATTCTGCAGTCCAACTCGCAGTCTTCCTAATAATACCTTAACTAATGCCACTTTTGTGAGCAGCCGACGTCTTGTCTTGTCGAAGGTCCTGAGAAATGAGTAGTATCTACTCCACTTCTTGATAGAATATATATAATCCATCTACTGATGGTTTGGCTCGACACAGGATGGTGTGGCTTTTTCGTTGTTACAAAAAGTTTATCAGTTTCTCCACGCAGGGGTGAAAAAACTTGAATATATCTAAATAGTTTCGTAGCAAGACAGAGTTCTGGCTTATATTGTATAAACGGTAAAATTATTACTGGCTGTTCTCTACCCGGGACGGATGTTTTTATAAGGTTTAGAATATTTATTTGTATTTCGTCAGTCTCAACAATTACATTTTTCAATTGAATACTAGGAATGGCGTGGGCTCTTTGAGCAGTACTAAGTGAAAGTAAAACAATCGTTTCAAGCGTTAGCGTAGCAAAGCTTAGTTCCTGTGACGGGACGAACTTCGCTTCGTAATTGAGAACTATCAAAACATCCCAGGTGGATGAGTACTTTGGAAAAGAAGGCTCCAATTTGAATATGCCTCTAAAGAATCGAGATATCAATGGATCTTCACCTATTTTACCAGAGGATATCAACGAGATGGCTGGTCTGTAAGAATTTAAGGTTCCGTAAGAGGAACCTTCCTTAAATTTTTTAGTTAAAAATTTTAGAACCGAATGATTCTTTGGGTTGAAGAAATCAATTTTTGCCTCTCTGCAGAACCATTTGCCACTGATTCAAAGCTACTTGATATTGATCCAAAGTAGCTTTGGATAGTAAGACGATGATAATATCCACTGATTCAGGCGGAGTTCCTTTCTTTAAGAAAGCCTCGATGACAGCTTGCCTGCCATCAATTCAAGGGTTCCTTCCCTGGGATGAGTCTTCTTTCTACAAAGGGAAAGTAATAGAGGCCGATTAGGTTTCAGAACTATTGGATGAGTTTCTAGTAATTCATGAAAGAGGGGAAACCATGGTTGATTTGGCCAGTTCGGAACTATTATGGTTCCAGACGCCTTTTCCGCTCTATTATTTTTCAAACCTTTAATTAATAATGCAAAAGGGGGGAAAGCATAAAAGTTCAGGTTAGACCAACTGAAGGTAAAAGCATCTATTTGTAATGCTGTGGGGTCTGGGAATCGTGGGCAGAAGTCTTAACACTTTTTATTTTGGAAACAAGGCCAATAAATCAATGTTTCTATTTCCAAAGGCATAGACAATTTTTTCAAAAGCGGAATTTGACAATTCCCACTCCGTGTCATCGTTACCTATCCTTGAAAAAGCGTCCGCTTGTGCATTTTCTTTTGATGGTATGTAAGAAGCACATAAAAAATTTTCACTTTGCTCCGCCCTTTGCCAGATATCCTTTGCGATAGCATGAAGGGTAGAAAATTTCGTTCTTTCCATCTTATTTTCATATGCGATTGATGTCGTATTGTCTATACGGAGTAGGATTTGGGAATTCCGAATGTCATTGGTGAAATTTTCTAGAGCAAGTTTCACTACATATAATTCTCTTGCATTAATATGCTACTCCCTCTGACTTTCATTCTAAAACCCGTAGGAATTACTGGTGTTATCCGTTGCCCC
>WSXT02130615.1:0-10711 GCA_011762715.2 Neuroterus valhalla
TGCGCAGCACGAGACACGCGATGAGAATGTATTCGTTAAAGCCGGAGAAGCTCTAGCAAAAGAGAATTCACACTCATCAAATTAAAGTAGTCGACATTTCGCTTTTGAGTTCAACAAGCTCTATATAAAACTGTAGGGAGGTACAAAGGCCGAGCGCGTAGAGCGAAGTAAAATCATAACCGAGCGCGGAGCGCGAGCTGAGATCACCATCGAGCGCGAAGCGCGAGATCCGAAAGACGCGTGCCGTAGGCGCGCTCAAACTTGCTAGCGAAGCGAGCCGCGCGCGAAGCGCGCTATGAAAATGTGCCCGCGCAGCGGGCAGATTTTTTCTTATGGGAAATAAGTGTTAAACTTCATGGGGCTTGCGGCACTTCTAAATATTTTTTTATGGATTCAAACAAATTTTCGGGCGTTTTGCATAAAAATTTGAAAAAAAAGTTTTCTAATGTATTTTTGGACCACCCTTGTGTACAATTAACTTGACTTTCAGAAGTTTGCGGTAAATTTTGGAGCATCTGGTTCAAACAACATTTATACCAATTTAGACATATCCTTAACATAACATATTTTTCGCTCTCTAAAATAATGATAATAATATATTCCATTGTTTCCTATAATGATCTTCTGAAAGATCAAAAATGCTTTCATAACGTTAAAAAAGTAGGAAATCTCGAAGAAAATATATTTAAATGTAACATGTATATTGTGAAGGTAAGAATAAATCTGACAAAGAGCAGATTATTTACGTGGTCATAAACACTGATTTCGCAGTAAACAAATTACCCACCGAAGATCTAATAGGCTTTACTGAAAGATCAATAAATTTTTCCACTGGAAAATAAGTGAATAATTATAGTAACTGATTTTTAAGTAACTTCGAGATTGAATTTTCACCCATTTAGAGATTTATTATTTCTTTTTTGAATTCCACTCTATGTAATGGAGCTAGTTTCGGGATAATTCTATGGCCCAGACCCGAGCCAGACCGGTTCAAGTATTGCAGCGCCACCTAGTGCCAATTTATGGAAGTTACCTTGCCAATTTATGGAAGTTACTTATTGAAGTTACCTTCAATTTGTCATTTATTTAAATTGTTAATGTAAATGGTACAGTTTTACAGTATTTATAGTTAACTGAATTTGAATTATAACACAGGTTATTGATTATATATTGAAAATTTTATAGATTAGTCAGGTTTCAAATGTCAACGTAGATTTGAGTAAGAATTTCTTATAACCTCTAGCTATACAATTAAATATCTCTATTTTTTTATTACTAATGGAAGCACTTTTTTTGCCTATAGGAAGTGGAGTCTTCATGAAATAAGCACAATATATTATACACAATTTATATCCACCCATTTTAGATAATTAACAACTCATTTTTTATAAAGATTAAATAAGGGTGTTGGAATGAAGTTTTAACCTCAAAACTCGAAAATTGAGAATCAGAAATTGGAGAAACAATATCAAATCTCTTATTAAGACGGAAGATAAAAAAGAGAGAAATAGGTGATTTTGAGGTTGCTTCTTCTTTTATCTTTCCTTTTTTTTTCTTCACTGTTTTTTTATAATAGTAGGGTTACCAGATGAGTTTACAGAAAAAGCAGGACGCTTCAAGCTTCAACATTTTCATGTAAACTGTTATGTTTCAAAAGCGAGTTATATTGAAGCTAAAGGACCTGTTTCACTCATGATATTTGTAAACAAAATCGTGATACAAAAAAAGTATAGAAATTCACCTTGCAGGAGCAGTTTCAGGACCAAAAGGCAAACGTGCAAACTCGTAGAGTCCTTAGGAGTATTTTTATAATAGAGTTCCAATTGAACTCTACTTTTAGCCTTTGAATAATTTATTTATTATCATTTCTAAAAAATTCCTAAATATTGCAGATCGACAACCTTCTAATGGAAAACTATCTCAGAATATTGCCATTATGTAAAAATACAGTAAATGCATGCGTTCGTAATTACCATGACAAGAACGTTGAATTTCATAAAAGTAAATCAGAACTGATCATTGCGTGATCAGAATCTCAGTTTGATAGCACCGAAAATATAACAAAGAAGACTCATATCAGAGGAAAGTCAACCAATCTCTTTAAAACAATGATTAATAAACGGAAAATGACTAGACTCATGAGTTTTGGATGGCCAGAACGTATATAACATGTTCTATCTCTAATCGTTTACACGTATTTGAAAGATGGCGTTAAGTGTTACAACTAAATAACTAATCAATCGACAAGTATAGACGATAATTTAGTTCGCAAACAGTGTTTTCCATAAAACCAGGACATTTGACTGTTTCAAGAAAAAAAAGGACACCAGGATAGGTATGTCCTGGAAAACGAGGACGTCTGGTAACCCAAATTTGGACAAACACATTCGAATATCCCTATTATAATAATAGGTATATTCGAATGTGTTTGTCCAAATTTGGTCGTTGGATCCTTGGTTTTTTGTTTGATTGCCAGGGGTTGTAGATTTCAACTCAAAACTCGATTTAATTATTTTACTAGTACTTTAAAAAAAAAGTAGAAATCTGTATTTACAACCTTTCCTTACAGAATAAGGAATTATAAATCTAACCTCAAAATGCGATTCCTCAATTATACCAAAAAAGTAATAAAATGAAACATTTCTTTCGCTCTGTATCCAAAATTATATTTAAAAAGTTCATTTGGAGGTCAAAACCTTTGGTTTAAAAATAATTCCTTCTGGCAAAAATTACTATTGCATTTTTGGTAGGAAATAATTATTTTTATAGTCTGAAATTAAACCATTTTGTTGAAAAATAGCATTTTTTGGTTGGAAATTAATTTTTTGTCAGAAATTCAACTATCCTATATATAGTTGAAGGTTCATCATTTTCGTTAAAAACTCGTCTTTTTGGATTGAAATTTAACTGAAACAGTTGAAAATTTACAATTTTATTTGGAAATTCATCATTTTGTTTATAAACGTAAAAATTTCTTCGAAAGTTTTTTTTGTTTATATGGTTGGAAATCAGTATTTTCTTCTTGTTAGTAATTTTTCTTAAACTGAAAATGTAACTCATTCTGATTGAAAGTCCTATAGTTGGAGTTGAAAATTCATTTGTATGGTCAAACATCAATTTTTTTTTTGATTTGGAAATGCAGAGTTCAAATTTTGCTTGACAATTTATCTGTTTTGGTCAGAATTAATTTAAATGTTTGAAAATTCAACTCTTTTAGTTGAAGATTCCTTGTTTGAATATTAAACTCTTGTGCTTGGTTTGAAATTTTTTTTTTAACTAAAAATGTTACTCTTCCATTCTCGGTTGAAAATCAATATTTTTTAGTTCGGAATTCAACTATTTTATTCAAATATTGCATTTTTAAGCAGAAGACTAATCTTTGTAATTGAAAATTAATCTTCTTGTTTGAATGTTCACCTTCATGGTTGAGTTTTGGAGTGCTTCACTCAAATATTTATCTTTTAGCTGAAAATTCATCTTCTCGGTTTGAAACCTAAATGTTCCAGTTGAAGATTCATAAATTTATTTGGGAATTGATCATTTTGGTTTCAAAATGGACTATTTTGTTGGAAAAAATGTTGTGTTAAAAGATGTTGAGAATAAGCGTCATGGATTAGAATAAATGTTTGCATTCCGCGACAAATATAAACATGTTACTTTAAGTTGACCAGGAAAAATGAAAAACTTAACCAGGAGAAACCACTTTCGAATTTCATTTCTCAACTCAAACTAATCTTTCACAATAACATAATTTCAGAGGTCACTTGTACAAAGAACAATGTAACTTAAGTTGTTTTAAATATTTTGATGCATTTATTGTTGATCTTTGATACTTCAATAAATATCTACGTTCACCTTATTCATTTTCCTAGTTATAAAACTATCATTATTGAAAAAATTATGAGAAATCAACAATTTTAAAAATGGCCCTCAACAGGAAATTGTTGGGGCCCAAGTCGGGTACAGATCCGGCCCAGGTCCGTTTCTCAGATCCGGGCCAGATTTAGCCTGATCTGGGCCATAGAAAAATTTCTACAATCCTTTTTTTGCAAAAAAAGGTACAATCATTTAATTGATAAATATACATCGTTGCTTGATTATCAGTAAAGCTTATTGAAGCTTCGGAAGGTCTTTACAGAAGAATCAGTGTTTTAGCTCAGAAACTGTTTAATCTCTTCGACTGCGAGATGTAGATTTTCATGAATTTTTTTTTATTGCCTATTATGATGATGATGTCCGTTATACGGAGCGCTCAAAAAATTGAAGCGTCTGCAAATAATTTAATATAACTGACGTCACATCAATCCTACGATGAATACGATGAATTAAAATGAAAATCATTGGAACATATTTCTGAATTTTGTCTTGTTAAAAAAACTTATGGTGCAATATACACTACAAGATGAAATAATTTTTTTTTTGTTTCAATGACACATGCGGATTCTCTGTTAAAAATTCTCAATTGAAAAATGATTCTCCCTTACATTTGTAATATTTTGATTTTCGCATCCAGGTAATTAATAAAAATTTGTAGAGGCTCGGACTTCTCAAGTTTGCAGTTTTCTATTTAACGCTTCAAAATAAAAACTATTCTTTTTTCAAATATGCAATCAAAATTTCTCTCATTCTGATTTTGTACTTGCTTCATTTAATTTTGTTCAAATTTAATGAGAATAAAATTTGAAAATCATGTTATTACAAATAATTTTAAATTCAAATAGTATGATTGGGATCTCATAAAAGTTGAATCATTAAAACCCACTGATTCCAGTAAAATTTAAGGTCGCTCTGTGCTGCTTGCGAGAATTCCTGTAAGATTCGCAGAAGCTTCTACACGGAAAAAATAAGTCATCGAATTTTTCGTTGACTGTCAAACACTTTTGGATAGGATGAAAAGTTTGTGAAATTTCCATTAACTATTTATAAAATCTTGTGCACTGTAAATTGCATTTTCTTTTAGTTTGCAAAAAAATGAACAAGTCAGTCGAGATTTAAAAAAATGTAATAAACAGTGTAAACTGTTTTGCATATCCAAAAGTGGTTGACAGTTAACGGAAATTTCGAGAACCTATTTTTTCCGTGTAGTGAAATTTCCCAAAAAACCGTTTTGTCAGTATTTTCTCTTAAATTAAAATAAAATTCTCTACAATTAGTAGGTAACGCTTTCGCATCTTAAAAAGATTTTATAACTAGATTTCTCCCTTGGCTCATTTATTATATCCACAAGAATAAAGTCTGATGCAGAGCAATTTCTTAGCTTAGACATTACTTTATTGCAGAGATTACTAGTCATTAATATATTAGCCAGTTTTTCCAGGAGGGAATTGTAAGATTAAGAGTTGTCATGAGAAATTAATGAAGCAATCATAGGACGTCCATTTAACAGTTATTTGCGTTTGTGAAAGTAACGAAGTCTACTGATTGTCTTCAGTAAAAGATATCGTTACGGAAATAGCAATTAAACTCTGTACGTCTGTCTGGGATTGATTGACTCTTCAAGAGTTTTGAGCTATTCGCATTAGAGATGTTGTGCAACACAAATGTGCGTACACTCAGTTTCTTATTACTTTTAACATTCACTTCCTGGTGTCAAATTTGAATTAAGATTAAAAACTGCATTATTATATTATAAATTAAAAAATTTGTTTACCTTCATCAACGTTTCCCTTATTTCCCAAGAAAATACACCAGGATTTTCTCTCTTGATTTCCTCAATTCGCGCTTCGACCTCCGGCGTCGCGACGCGCGGTTTACTGCCACCAATCACTCCCGGCTTTATCGAACCCGTTTCTTGATAACGGTTCAAAATTTTTGACACGCATCCATGAGAAACCCGAAGTTGTCTCGAAATTACACAAGGCCTTACTCCATTCGCCGCCATTTCAACAATTTGCCGTCGAATGTGATTTGGAAGAGGACGTCCATTAATAAACACCCCACCGAGTTGATTCATGCGCCCCTGGCCTGAAAAAAAAAAATGTAATTAGAACAAATGATCCACCCTTTTTTTCATAATACGTGGCTATTCCTGCTGGAAAAAGATAGTGGAAAACGGAAAATTGAGAAGCGTTGGAGGGGTATGAGAAAAGAGTAGATGGAAAGGGATGGAGGGGTATAAATTGCTACTGTCAACATATAAATTCTTGTCTGTTTCGAGCTGTCAAAGTAGAATTCTGAAGTGACGTTGCTTTCAAAATTTATAACTGAATGAAAAGAATATCAGATACAGCAGGAACTGTGAAGTAATTAAAATCAACATGGATTTTATGAACATTGAAATGATTTTCTTTATTTTTCATTATTTTCGGCTAACACCGTCAAGCCAAGATATGCTTAACAAAACGTATCATAATATATATATCTTGAAAGGTAAGGAAAGTATCGATCTGGAAGATTTCTTGTCAACTCTCGCTCGAATGCATCAAAAGTTGAAAGGATGTAGAATGAAAAGGTCAGATTAGCAATGGAGATGAGGAATGGATGGGGAAGGGTGTCAGATGAGCAAAAGTAGGTGGGAAGGGGGTAAATGAAAATGGGGAATGAGGAATGGAGATGTGAAGGGGTGGGTGGAATAAAGAGGGCAGATGAGAAAAAGTGGATGAAAAGGTGGTACCTTTGAAATTGAGATAAGAAGAAAAAGAAGAGGAAAGGGAGAAAGGAGAGATGAAAAATGAAGATGAGAAGGAGTAGGTTGAAAAAGATTACATCAAGAAGAGTAGATAAGAAATGGAGTAGAGGGAGGGATAGATGAAAAGGCGGTAGATGAAACATTGTGAATAAGAAATGGAAATGTGAGGGAATAGGTAGAAAGAAGTAGATGGAACAGGAAAGATGAGAAATGGACATATAAGAAGGAGCTGATGGAAAAAGACATATGGAAGAGAAGAGATGAACAATGGAGATGAGAAGATGTAAGTATAATATAAGGGCAGATTGAAGAAGGCAGTTGAGAGACGGAGATGAGAAGAAGTGGATGGGAACGGGATACATATAGAAACGAGATGAGAAGAAAATAGAGAGGAAAAAAGGAAAGGAGAGATGAAAAATGGAGATGAGAAGGAGTAGGTTGAAAAAGATTACATCAAGAAGAGCAGATAAGAAATGACGATGGGGAGGGATAGATGAAATGGCGGTAGATGAAACATTGTGAATGAGAAATGAAAATGTGAAGGAATAGGTAGAAAGAAGTAGATGGAACAGGAAAGATGAGAAATGGACATATAAGAAGGAGCTGATGGAAAAAGACATATGGAAGAGAAGAGATGAACAATGGAGATGAGAAGATGTAAGTATAATATAAGGGCAGATTGAAAAAGACAGTTGAGAGACGTAGATGAGAAGAAGTGGATGGGGAGGGGGTACATATAAAAACGAGATGAGAAGAATGAGAGAGAAAAAAGGAAAAGGAGAGATGAAAAATGGAGATGAGAACGAGTAGGTTCAAATAGATGACATCAAAAAGAGCAGATATGAAATGAAGATGGGAAAGGGTGAATGAAAAATTGTGAATCGGAAATGGGGAGGTAAACGAGTGAGTAGAAAGAAGTAGATGGAACAGGGAAGATAAGAAATGGACATATGAGAAGGAGCAAAAGGAAAAGAGCATATGGAAGAGAGGAGACGAGACATGGAGATGAGAAGAAGTAGGTTGTATATAAGGGTAGATTGAAGAGGGCAGATAAGAAATGTAGATGATAAGAAATGTAGATGATAAGAAATGTAGATGATAAGAAATGTAGATGAGAAGAAGTATACATGGAAAGGTGGTACATATGAAATCCGAATAAGAACAAAAGGAAGAGGAAAAGGGGAAAGGAGGGAAAAAAATGGCGATGAGAAGGAGTGAGTTTAAGAATGAGCAGGTTCCGGAAAGTAGATAAGAAAAGGAGATGCGAAGAAGGTAATGAGTAGGATTATACGGAAAATTGGAGATGAGGAGGGTAGATTAAACGTAAAAAAGTGCAGATGAGATATAAAGAGGGGAAGAAGTAAACGAAAAGGGTGGCAGATAAAACATTGAGATGAGAAGGAGCAGGTAAAAACGGGGAGGATGGAAAAATTGGAAAGGATAGATACTTGAGAATGCATGTACCTCGTTCAAGGAAACGGGACCCATAGAAAAGGTAAAATGAAAAATAAAGATAAGAAGGAGTAGGTGCAAACGCGGTTATGAAAAAGGGCAGACGAGAAGGATCAGGTAGGGGTGTGTGGGGGGGGGGGCGGAAACATAGAATTGGGTATATGTAGAAGTAGGGTAAATGAGAAATTAAGATGAGAAGGAGTAGGGGGACGCATGGTAGATGAAAAAGTGTAGGTAAGAAACAGTAGGTGGAAAGGGTGTAGATAGAGGAGGGTAGATAAGCAATTCAAACGAGAAGGAGTAGGCGGAGAGGTAGCAGGTTGCTAGGGAGTATGTGGAAAGAGGGTAGATAAAGAAGTTTAGTTAAATATGGAGATAAGTAGAAGTTCAAAGAAAAGGGTTTTATAGGAAAGGGTAAAAGAAAATTAAGATGAAAAGAAGATTGCCGAAAAGGGGTAGATAAGAAATGGGGATGAAAAGTAGTAGTATTGATGGAGATAAGAAGAATAGAAGGAAAAGAGATGGATAGAAAAGTAAAGTTAAAAAATAGAGATGTTCAGGAGTTCATGGAAAGAGGCTTTATGCTGCTCATGGTGAATTTAGGTAAAAAATTCAGTGGACAAGGGGTGGAAGGAAGGATATGCATGAAAGATGGAGATGAGTAGTAGCAGGTGGACAGGGGTGACGAGGAAGTGAAAATAAGAAAGAGCAGGTGGAACAGAGGAAGATGGGAAAGGGTAGATAAGAACTACAGAAGAGGAGAAGTAGGTGGAGAGGATGCAGATGTAGGAGGGAAGATGAAAAACGAATATGAGGAGATGCAAATGGAAAGGGTAGATGAGAAATAGAGATGAGAAGGAGTAGATGGAGAGGAGGTTCAAGGAAAAGGGAAGATAAAAAATGAAGATGAAAAATGAAGATGAAATATGAAGATGAAAAATGAAGATGGAAAATGAAGATGAAAAATGAAGATTATAGGAGGTGCAGACGGGAAGGGTAGGAAAGAAGAAGAGATGAGAAGGAGTAGGTGGAGAGGAGGTATATGGAAAAGGGAAGATTAAAAATGAAGATAAGGAGATGAAGACGGACATATCAGAAAAGCAGATAAGACGATCCAGGTTAACAGGAGGTAGATGGAAGTGGGTGCGTATGAAATAGAGATGACTAAGAGTAGGTAGACATAGGGTAGACGCAAATAGGAAGATGATAAATGGAGATGGGAAGGAGTTCATGGAAAGAGGAGTTCATGGAGAAGTGTAGATAAAATATTGAGATGGGAGGAAGTAGATGTGGATACTGTAAAAGACAATTGATATGGAAAGGGGTGGATTAAAGAGGGTATGTTGTGATGAGAAGGGATAGATGAGAAGAGGTTAGATTGCAGTGGGGCTGGAGGGATGGGAAGAGATGTAGTAGAGGACAGTAATGGATGTTGATATCACCACAAAATTAACACAAAATAGCCAGACTTAGGAAAGATTGAGTATTAACTCTAATCAACGTAAATGAATATTCGTAATGAGTGGAAAAAGAAGAACATTTTTTAAAGTTGGTATAAGAGTGTTGGAAAAGAGAATACGCTAATGACAATGTTTTTTTGGGACATGAGTAAGGATATCCACCGAAGGCGTACATAATGCATAAACACAGTAATTATGTCGACGGGTATGTACGCAAAGGTCGATGATACAGGTAGCAGTGCCACGTACGAAGGGCGGCTAATTCGACTAATGATCAGACTTTTATACTCGTTAGTTCGGGAAACGACCGCAGCACGCCTACCCGCGAGCATAAATCCACCAATTTTACGCCTCTTATGCCTTTTTTTCGGCCGATTCCAGCGCCAAGAGTTCGCGGTCTCTCGTCCTGTTATCTGATTTCACGTTTTTAGTCGGGCATCCCCGCGCTAATTTCAAGCTCAATCAATGCCGCTGTTTTTCAAATAGTCACTCAACCATTCACGTTGTGCGTTTACGAGTCCCACCTGCTACTCATCTCAAAGATAAATAAATGTTTATCAGTCTACTCGAGCATGCAATGAAAATTCTCTACCATATAAATTTAATCCAAAAGTGTGACAGAATTTTTTTTAAGGGTGGTAGAGCTTAAGGTGGTCAGGCACATTTTTCCGAAAACTTTTTTTTGCATGGGAGATTATTATAAAATCTAATACACATGGTGTTGAATGGATTTGTTCGGAACCGCATTCCTTATAGAAATAATAAAAAATTAGTTGCATCAAAAGAGTATTATGAAGTCATTTAAAAAATTCTGTTATATCCACACTCTTTGACTTTTATGATGAAAAAACTTCGATGTTTCAATTTGAATCTGCATTTTTTCACACTTTCCTTCTTTTATGACACAACACTTCGATTTTTTCAAATCGAAAAAATGTATTATTTAATGTTCTCGAATTTTGAGACCGTTTCTTATTCAAAATCAAAGTGAATTACATTTTATTCATCATTTAATTTCCATATTCATTGAAAAACATGTTTTTAGTTATAGCAATTCATTTTATTCTATTATTACAAGAAATTTATTAAAATTACTTTATGCATCAACAAAAAAATTTTGAAATCCTATTATTTTGAATTACCTAAAAATACTTCGTATACATATACATAC
>WSXT02130626.1:0-10711 GCA_011762715.2 Neuroterus valhalla
AAATCGTTTTTTATTATTATTTTTATGGGACCGATAGACCGGAGAAAAAAAAGAATTTGATTCCTTGAAACTTCATTTAATTTGAAGAAGCCCTAAATTCTTTGGAACTCAACTTGAATTGTTTTCAGTTTACTCTTTGATTTACTCTGAATTCTCATGAACTTATCCTGATTTAGTTAAAATCCACCGGAAATTCTCCTGAATTCTATTGGATTTTTTATAAGTCAAAGGAACCTTGAGTCATATCATTTAGTTTATTTAGCTCAAATCACTTTTTGAGATGGGAATCATTCATTTTCCATTACTTTTTCAGTTCAAGTATGTCATTTTTCTACTTTTTAAAATTAAATTAGGACGTTTTTTCAAATTTATGTCTCAAATTGTTTAAAATGAGGTTTAAACCCTTTGAATTTTTGAATTCTTAAAATTAGTATGTTATTAGAATGTTATTAACATCAAAATGTTGCAACTATTAATCGTATAAATACAAATTATTCGTCGATTCAAATCATGAATTGCATTCATATGAGTTAAGTATCTTTTATATTGGTAGTTTAATTTATATTGACTTCAATCAATCATAGATATTATTATATTATCTATATTATATTATATTATTAGATATTAATATTATTATATTATATTATATATTATTAATACTGTAATAAAAAATTTAGCCAATGGCTTTTCTTCTGTCCCTGGAATCCCCTATTTATTCAATAATGTATTTATCCTACTTTTTTATAGGTTGCTCAACTAAAATTACTATTATTATAACAAAAAAAAACTTAATACAGAAAATATTACATAGTTACTCTTTTTTTCTATTTACCGGATAACTAGACACTCGTAAAACAAAGGTATTTTACTGACTCATTACCTTAAAAATAACTAACATTATGTTTCATTTCCAGTACGATTTGCCGTTCGTCGAGGCTTATAGAGCCAGAGAATTCACGTTCAAGGCAGCGCCTACTTCACATTACTCTGAAAATGGAAATAGCATTTCACTCAATTCCGGCTTGAGTGTCTGGAATTGCGATGGCGAAGTGATTCAAGTTCCAAACGTGAAGATAAGGTGAATATATTAATTGAATGGACACAAATTTCATTATTATTTGCTCATCATTTAAAAATGAAATTTAACTTTTATATTTGTAAGTTAGATCTAATAAACAATAGAGGGCTGTCCACAAACCAGATTCTCAATAATAAATTTAAATTTCTGATTGGAAACCTCAGTTTTCAAACAAAGTGATCAAGTTTTAACAGTTAAACTTGTTACTAGAAAAAAAAATTAATTTTTAACCAAACAGACCAATTTTTTAACTGGAATGATAAACCTCCAAACAAAACAATGAATTTTTGACGTTGGAGTTTGACTTAGAACTAAGTGATTTAATTCTGAACATAAAAAGAGTCTATCAACAATAAAGTATTTTTAACAATATTTGTGAATTTCCAACCAAACAATCCAATTTTCAGCTAAAAAAGATAATTTGCTGAACAAAAAATTTAATTTTAAACATAGGGCTTCAACTTTCAACCAAGTAGTTGAACTTCCAAACAAAAAAGATGTCTCTTTTTAGATAAAAAATTGTTCGATTCAACTCAAAGAGAAAAATTTTCAATAACAGTGAAGAATTATCAACTAAGATACATGATAAATGATTTAGCAACTAGATTAATTTTTACAGAGGATTTCAAGTTTTACCCGAGAAGATAAATTTTTGACCAAAAAAGACGTATTTCACAGAAAATATACATGATTTGCCAACCAAATAGTTGAATTTTTAATTAAAAAAGGATCAATTTTGAACCGAATAGATCAAATTCGACTGAAATAATGAATCCATGAAAAAATAAATTTGTAAAGAAGGAGTTTAACTTCGAACAAACTAGTTGAATTTTTAACAAAAGGATCAATTTTTCGCCAAAAATAAAGAATTTTCTAGAAAATATATAAATTCTTAATATAGTACTTCAACTCAACCGAAAAGTTGAACTTTCGAACAGTAAGTTTTTCATTTTTGAATAAAAACAATTTGGATTCATCTGAAAAAGCAGAATTTCTAACAAAATAGTTGAATCTTGAATTAAAACAGGTTAATTTTTAATAAAGCGTTTAAATTTTAACCAAAAAATATGATCAGGAGCAATTCCTATCAAAAGAGATGAAATTTAAAACAAAAAAAACTAAATTGGAGAAGAGTGTTACATTTTTAACGAAAAGAGATTTTTGAATCAAGAAAGGAAAACAATTTGAACCAAATTATTGAAGTTTATTGCAAAAAAGACGAATTTTGTACAAAGCAGTTCGAATTTCAGACAAAGATTTTCCCAAAAAAAATTTTTCCAACAAAAAACCTAATTTTCGACAAAGCCAAATTTCCAACGAAACAGTTGAACTCGGAACGAAAAAAACGGAGTTTCATCCAAATGGGATAAATTTTCAACGGAATTGTTAAATTTTCAGGCGGGAAAAAAAGATTTTTTACGAAAATATATGGATTCTGAAACAATAGAGATAGAATTCAACGAAAATGATGAATTTTTTAAATGGAAAAAACAATTATATAATTAAACTAATTAAAATCAAATTGATATTAATAGTTGAATTTTCGATTTAAAATATCAGTTTTTATCCGAAAAAATGGAACGGATTCCCACAGCAGTGGTTAAATGTTTATTAAAAGAGATACAAGAGATGAATCTTCAACCAAAAAAATCAATTTTCAACAAAGTAGTTCACCTTTTAACCAATTAGTTGGAAATTTTGACAAAGAAAAAAACTTTCCAACGAAATATTTAAATTTCTAATAGTAAAGTTCGAAATCAAGTGGAAAGACGAGCAAAAAGAGGAATTTCTTGAAAACAGGAAAAAGGGGAGAATCATTTTTAAAATGTAGCTTTTGGGCAAAGTTTTTGGACGGCTCCCAAAATTTATTACTAATTTATTATTATTATTATTCATGTTCCTAATATTTTACTGGTTTGTTAAACAGGGTACATTGTCAACTTCTGAAAGTATATACAAGACGAATCCAGGAATCAATAAAAGAGCCAAGCTGTTTTTGCTCCTCCTGAAGGATCGACGAAGACATTTTATACTAAATGAAATTCCTTCGTCTTGCCTTAATTATTTTTATATTATTTTATCCGAGATTTCGAGAAGTCTTCAACGTGGCAATTTTTTGATATTCTGAATTGTTTTAGGAGAATTAATTTGTGCAATTGTTTGCATCATTCCGAGCATTCCGCAAATCCAGCCTTGTGCATGAAAAAAGCCTCAGAGTGTTTTCTTTTATTTCAAATAGACAAGCGTATATTTATATTGTTACCGGGAAGGGGTTTAGATGCAGATAGAATTGTTACAAATATTAGATAGTCAGGAGAAGAGGGGTTTTTTATAGCAAAAAAAAAACGAATAGTTTAAACCACTGATAAATAATTTTAACGAAAATTGATTTAATTTTGGCCTAGGATTAAAATGGAACATCTCGATTTAAGAATCTCTGGGAAACATTTGAAGCTATTCTTATATCCTTTCATTCTGGCTATGATATTTTGAGTACAATAGAGTTTTTTGATATTTTATCAAAAATTTCAAAACAAGACTTGAGTATCTTTTGGCGCTGTACTTATATTTTTAAGATACGTAGTATTTAAGAATGGAAACTAGAAATAAGCTTAACGATGAAATTAAGCTGAGGTATATTATAGTTATTTTAGTCAAGAAGTGGGGAAATACTTTCAATCTTTGTTATACTGCGTCTTCTCAAAGAAAATGTGACTCCGATAAATAAAGAGAATTTGGGTATTTTTCTTTTATACATTCGTACATTAGGAATCTTCCAAAGATATATTTTGATTGCGAAAATGAATTTGACATATTCCTAAAATGTTTGCTTTCCACTCTATTATTCGTGTTGGATTAAAACAAGTATTTTAACAGTATATTATGAAGTCATAGAATTATATTTTAGGAATGGGCGTGCGCTGTTATGAAAACAATTGTTGAAAAGTAGCATTTTAGATGTTCATTTATATTGTGTATTATATAAGTTGTAGAATTAATTTTGCTCACTTTTTTCAGTACTTTCGATTATTGCAGAGAATTTATACAAATAGTTTATGCTTAATTGAATGGAATTATTATAATTAATTTAGAAGAGCGAGAAAGTTGATGGAACTGTATATAGTTGAATCTATTATTGAAAAAGACGGATATTGTGATGAATTAATTTTAAATATTGTAGATATGTATTTCTAGAGAATTTTTTGAATTTCAAAAGCTGAAGCTCAACTGGTTAAGATAAATAAAAATTGCGAGTACTCTTTATAAAGATAATGGCGTTATTAGAAAAAAATTTCCCTCATACCAATTGTGTGCTTTTTTTCATTAAAATTTTCCAACTGCATGGATGTTTTTGTTTCTAAGACAGTTGACTATTTAACAGAACAGTTAAATATTTGACCGAAAAAGATTTATTTTCAATCAAAAAGACGACTTTCCAAATACGAAACAGTTTGAAAGAACGAAAAAACCGAGATAGAATGAACTATTCGAAAGAAATGTGCATTTTTAATCGAATGATCAAGTTTTCAAATGAAGCATATTGATATACAAACGAATTAATAATTCCAAGAGCATCAAACTCTTATTTAAATACTCTTATGGGAACGTCATGATTAAACATCTGTTTTTTTTCATGATTTCAAGAAATAGCAAACCCATTTTGAATTCAAAAAATCAACTTCCGCGCCAAATGGAAGAAAATAATAATAATAGTAAATAATAATGAATTCAAAATAGTATATGACAAGGAAATTTGTTGAAATCAATTAATTTCCAATAAAATTATTCAATAAACATTGAACTATAAAATTATAAACCTAACATGTTAATTTTATTTTAAAAAATTGATATGATCCTTATTCTCAAATTGCGTGATGTTATTATTTTTATGATTAAAATGATCAATTGATTTCCCAAAGTAAGTGTATTTTGATGTTATTTTTTATTTGATCAAAGGTTTTCTATTGAATAATAATATCATAGCGAAAAAAAGAAGTATTCTTTGTAAAATAAATAGGTTTCGAGAAATACAAAATTATTTTCAAATGAGATTATAGTGGAAAACCTTTTTTTCTTCTAGAGCTTCTGGAGTGCCGCCATCTTGCAAGTGAGGTCACAACATGAAAAACCTAATGTAAAATGCAAATAAATCTTTTTTACAATAAATAATAGTTCTCAAGTACACAGAATTGGAAGCAATTGTTTTAATTCAACTTTGCAATGAGTAAATTTGCAAATGATGATTTATTATTGAGAATTGATTTACTATTTAACAATTGTAAAAATTCGCGCGAATAACATCCAATGAAATTATCTGCGCGACGCGTGCGCAGTGATGCGAATAGGGAGCACTGCTTGGTCGCTCGTCTGCTATCTGACTAGAAAGTAGGAATTTAATTATCAACTATTATGAGAAATAGTTTTTTGAATTTAAAGTAGAAGACACATTTTGGAAAACAAATCAAAATGTCTCTGACAAAACTTTTTTCGAGGTTAAACCTTTCAGGTAATTATGCATATAATTTTCTGTTTCTTGAAGAGGTTATGTTCTTTCACACCTTCATTAATTAATGTTATTTATATTTATTTTTAGTGACAATTAATAATTGGCCCGGCCTCGTAATGCAAACAGCGGGTCTTAAGGTTTATAAGATTCCACCTAAATTCGGTAAGCAAAAAGTTTAATTTCAATAATTATCTAATGATCAATGTTGGGAAGTGCTTTATTTATTTATGATTTTTTTACTTCAGATATCGAATATCCTGAGAGAAGGAAACTTAGAATTTATGAAAAGGTACCTCAATACCCACCCAACTTGAGGGCTTTCAAAATGCAAAAAAGATTACGATACATGAGAGGTGAAGAGCAAACTCACAATTTCTTGTTGCACAAGCAGTTCGGTGTTGTGGTATGTATATTTTCTATATTTTTCGTGTTGAAATAAAGGTGTTTTTATAATTTAAATAGTTAATGGGGAGGTTTTCGAAATTGTGTCTATTATTTTTTTGCTTGTTAATTTTTTTCTCTTATAAAAGAATTGAATTAGAAGATAAATTGGAAATATAAATCTAATTTTATATCCAAATTGCCACAAACAAAAAGATCATTACTCAACCAAAAACAGTTAAATTTCTCAACCGAAAAGTTGAATTATTAACACAGAACTTAATCCTCGATCAAGAATAATCCAATTTTAAACCCAAAAAGGACACATTTTCTAGGAAGAAATCTGACCTTCTAAACCATCGAGTTGAATTTCTAACCCAAAAGGACGAGTTTCGAACCAAATTATTGAATTTTTGCCGAAAATATAAGTTTAAAAAAATAGTTGAAATTCGAAAAAATAATTAATAGATGCAGTTCTAGCAAAATAGTTGAACTTTCAACTCAGTTGAATCCTCAACATAAATCTATAATCCTGTTTTTTTTTCTTCGTTTGTCGATTTGATAAGATGCTATGAATCGAATTTCTCTAATTTTTAATTTATTTTCAAGAAAATTATTTTTTAAATTCTGCTCATTCCGTTCATTGCAGGCACAGATTGGTGGAAGATTGAAACACGGACATTTTGAGATGATACGTTTCGTTGTGGCACGAAAGTTACCAGAAAAATGTTTCGCAATTTATCGAGTAGATCCACCCTGGCAACCAGTGTCCAAAAAGGTACGTTTATTCCCCTTAATAGTTGATCAAAAATGATTATAATGCTAGAGATCACAGTTTGTCCCTTTCTTCCTTCCTCAATTTGAAAACCGTTAAACACCCAAGATCGAGAATTTTTATCCAATTTTTCTCTTCTTCACAAATTCATGATTCATTTTTGAAGAATTATCAACAGAAATTAAGGACATAAGAAAACAAGACCTTTAAAAAAAAAACGAAACGTACTGTATTAAGGTCAATTTGAAACGTTTTGAATCCCGAATGTTTCAAGTAAAAATATTGCATGTCCAACGAAATTGATAAACTTATAACCAAATACTTGAATTTTCAACCACAAGAGATTTTTTTATGTAGGAAACAAATTTCAGCCAAAAAGATTAATTTTTCATCGACAAACTTTCAACAAAAAAGTTCAATTTTTAAACAAGGATATGAAACTTGAAGCAAAAAAACATTTGCACAAACTAGTTTAACTTTCCACTAAGTTGTTCAATTTTGATGAAAAAAGTTGAATTTCCATCACAAAGTTACGGATTTATTACCGAAAGGTTCATTTTTTACCAAATGATAGTATTTCCTACCAAAATAGTTTTTATTTCCAACCAAAGAGATGAATCTTCAAGTAAAAAGAATAAATTTTCAACAAGCTTGTTCAACTTTCGAACAGGTAGTTGAATTTTCATGAAATTAGATGAATCCTTAACCGAAACAGATTAATTTTTCACTATACAGTTGTGAATATAAGCAACGAAGATGATTTTTCTGTGAAACAGTTGAATGGGCAACACAAAAATGAAAATAAAACTTTAAACAGAATACCTGAATATTCAAACAAAAAATCTGTATTTCAAACCAAACAATTAAATTTTCGAGCAATGAAGACTAAATTTCAAAGAAAAAAGATGTATTTTCAAGCAAGAAAGATTTTTTACTCTAAAATTAAAAATAAATGTGACCAGATTGATAACTTTCAATCAAGTAGTTGAAATTTCGACCAAAAAAGACGAATTATAAACAAATATTTTATACTTTATATTTCAACAACAAAAATACGAATTTTTAGCCAAGAAAGATTTTCAAGTCAAGAAAGGAGAAGAATGTGAATCAAATAGTCGAGTTTTCAAACGAGTAATTTAATTCCTAATTAAAAAAAGAGCAAACTTCTAACAAAACATTCTGAATTCTGAATAATCATTGTAATAGTTGATATTTCAACCAAAAAATTTTAATCATTAAAATTTACTATTGAAAAGATGAATTTCCAACCAAGCAATTGGATTTATGAGCAATGAAGGTGAATTTTCCAACAAAAATATAGATTTTTAACTAAGAAATATTTTTAGTGAAAAAAAAGTGAACCAGATTGGGCGATTTTCAATCAAGCAGTTGAACTTCCGACCGAAAAAGACTAATTCTAAACGAAAAATTGGTCATGAATAAACATCTGTGTTTTTGATGATTTTACGAAATGACAAACCCTATTTGAATTCAAAAAATCAACTTCTGCGCCAAATGGAAGAAAATTATATAACAATAAAAATAATGAACAATAAATTAAAAATAGTAAATGACTAGGAAATGATTAGAATTAATTAATTTTCAATAAAATTAGGCAATAAAAATTGGACTATAAAATTATAAACCTAACATTTTTATTTTATTTAGAGAATCAGATACGATTCTCATTTTTAAATTGCGTGATGTTATTATTTTTATGATTAAAAATGTGATATTCCTAATCAATTCCTTTTATATTATGATTTTGATTTGATCAATCGATTTTTCAAAGTAAGTGTATTTGATGTCAATTTTTACTTGACAAATGTTTTAAATTGAACAGTAAAATCCTTGCAAAACAAGAATTATTCTATAATATAATAAATAGGTTTCGTAAAATAAAAAAATATTTTTAAGTGAGATTATAGTGGAAAAGAACCAATTTCTAACACAAGATTTGAATCTTCAACCAAAAGAGATTAATTTTCAACTAAATAGTTGCATCTTTGACATGAAGAAAAAAAAATTAACCAAAAGAGATGATTCTTCAAACCAAAAAGATGAATTATCAATAAAAGATCGAATTCTGAATAATCATTGCAATAGTTGATATTTCAACCAAAAAATTGGAATCATTCAAATTTACTATTGAAAAGATGAATTTCCAACCAGGCAATTGAATTTAGGAGCAAAGAAGATGAATTTTCCAACAAAAAGACAGATTTTTAACTAAGAAATATATTTTAGTGAAAAAAAAAGTGAACCATACTGGGTAATTTTCAATCAAGTAGTTGAATTTTCGACCCAAAAAGACTAATTCTAAACGTAAAATTGGTCATGATTCAACATTTGTTTTTTTCATAGTTTCACGAAATAACAAAACCTATTTGAATTTAAAAAATCAACTTCTGCGCCAAATGGAAGAAATATCTATAATAATAATAATAATGAACAATAAATTAAAAATAGTAAATGACTAGGAAATGATTAAAAATAATCAATTTTCAATAAAATTATGCAATAGAAATTGGACTATAAAATTATAAACCTAACATTTTTATCTTATTTAGGAAATCAGATACGATTCTCATTTTTAATTTCCTAATGTTATTATTTTTATGATTAAAAGTTTGGTATTTCTAATCAATCCCTCTTATATTATGATTTTAATCTGATCAATTGATGTTTCAAAGTAAGTGTATTTTGATGTTAATTTTTATTTGACAAAGGTTTTAAATTGAATAATAAAATCCTTGCAAGAAAAAAGAAATATTATATAATATAATAAGAAGGTTTCGTGGAATAAAAAAATATTTTCAAATGGGATTATAGTGGAAAAGAACAAATTTCTAACAAAACATTTGAATCTTCAACCAAACGAGATGATTCTTCAAACCAAGAAGATGAATTTATCAATAAAAGAATGAATTCTAAATAATCATTGTAATGGCTGATATGTCAACCGAAAAAATTGAAATCATTAAAATTTACTATTTGAGAGATGAATTTCCAACCAAGCAATTGAATTTATGAGCAATGAAGATGAATTTTTCAACAAAAAGACAAATTTTCAACTGAGAAATATTTTTTAGTGAAGGGAGAAAAAATGAACCAGATTGGGAAATTTTCGATCAAGTAGTTGAATTTCCGACCCAAAAAGAATAACTCTAAACGAAAAACTGGTAATTGGTATTTCAACAACAAAAAATATACCTACCAATAAAATTTTAAACGAAAAAGACGAATTTTCAGCCAAGAAAGATTTCCAAGTCGTGGAAGAAGACAATTTAATCCTCAACCAATCCATATTAAATAAAAAATTCCTCATAACAAATTAAATTAAATTAACTCCAATGTTGACTTGAAATCGAAGTACTGAACCAGTGCGATCCCTAAAATACATAGATGTTAATGTTAATCAGTTTCAATTTTTCAAACCAGAAAATTAAAATTTAATTTTTGTTTTTAGGCTCAGGGAATGGGAATGGGTGGAGGGAAAGGTGCGATTGATCACTACGTGACACCCGTCAAAGCGGGTCGTGTAATCATGGAAGTTGGAGGCCCAGTTGAATACAGAGAGGTAACCCGAATTTCAGATTTATAATATGCTTCAACGAAGAAAATTGTTTTCTGAATTTCAATGTGCACAACTTGCTCAACAATAAAAATAGTATATTACACTACAAGGGCAGAAAGTTGGAATTCCTGCACTGCGTGACATGGTGTCCGAGGCGAAGCCGACCGTATCATCGAAGCAGAGGCTCATTTTTGAATACGTATATATCAAACAGTTCGAGAGAACTGTCTTGTCGGGTAATACAGGACAACGAAGTGCGCCTCGCTGTTTCTTTCCCGAAATATTATGATTCGCGCACGGGAGTTCTTGCGTTGCCCAATCCTCGCACTAGTTTCGAACATCTATCGAATCAGCGTCAAGCATTGTCAGTGGCTGCGCGAGAATTTTACGATT
>WSXT02130637.1:0-10711 GCA_011762715.2 Neuroterus valhalla
GATTCTTTGTTTTAGTATAAAATTTTTATGCTTGGTTTGAAATTGGTTTTTTGAACTAAAAATGTTACTGTTCCATTCTTGGTTCAAAATAATTATTTTTTGAATTCGAAATTCGACTATTTTGTTGAAAAATTGAATTTTTTCTCTGAGAATTATTCTTTCTATTTGGGAAATAATCTCCTTGTTTGAATATCTACCTTCATGAACTATTTTGTTGAAAATACTTCTCTTTTGTTATCTTTAATTTATTTTTCATAATAATTGTAAGTTTAACTGAAGGGTGGAAACTCAAAAACGTATAAGAGCCATTTCAAGAAGGGTCAATTTTTCACCTATTAAAATACGAAAATGACCCTTCTTGAAATGGCTCTTATACATTTTTGAATTTCCACCCTTCAACTGTTCAAATTTTTATAAAAAAATTAGTTGTTGTTGAAAATTCGAATATTCTTTTCAAAATTGATTAGTTTTTCAATATTGGATATGTTGTGTTAAAGGATGTTTTGCGAGAAAATATAAATATGTTACTTCTAAAGAATATTCATTTCAACCAAATAGTTGAATTCTCTACAAATCAAACGAATTGTCAACCGGAAAATATGAATTTTCAACCTTATAGTTGGAATCTCTACCAAAATGATTGAATTTGAAAAAGAAAAATTAGTACTCAACCGAAGAGGATTCCTCCCGTCAAGAAAATATGAATTCGAACAAAACAGTTAATTATCTTCCGGACTCCAAGGATCTGAAGTATCAATTATTCTTAATTATTGAATGAAAGATTTCCATACAAATTGATCTAGATGTATTATTCCTTGTACGTCACATAAAAGTCATGATACATTCCTTAATTTTCAACATTTCAGGGCAAAAACATATCGCTGGAATCTTCGTGAATCGTAGATTCCGAATGTATCATTTTTAAACTTTGACTCTCGGAACTACGATTTTTTAAATTTTGTTATTGAGTAGGGTCCGGGACAGCAGTCGAGCAGCTTAGCCAGCTCGACGGCGTGACGGGTGCCGCGTAGTGGGGGTATAGCACTCAGGTAGCTGGTGCGAGATTGTCCTCTGATGATTTATTGAAACTGTTCAGCATGATGCGTTTGTGATTCACCATGGTCTTGTGCATGTAAGCAGATGTCCTTTCAAAAATACATCAACATAAGATGTAAGTGGGCGAGTTATTGGAATCATTTCAAATTGCAACAATTTTATTCTTTCAGTTCAAGAAAGTTCTTCTGTAGCAACTACCAGAAGGAATCGTAATTCAAAATGTGGGATAAAATCGCAGACTGGTGTAACTAATGAAATCCCTTGTGACAATAATTTTGAAGCGAAGACTTCAATTGAATACGATGTTGACAAAACTATAGACATCAAAGATGAAATAATACAAGGTAAGTTGTAATTCAAACATCATGACCAAAACTGTTAAATGAAAAATTGCAAATTACATGTTTGTCAAATTTCAGACCCAGAGGCTACAGACCAAAAACGGGATGAGAAATACGAGTCAACATTCTTCACCGTTCTTATAAGAGAAGATGATATTTCGGCTGGTCGCAAAAAATCGCAGCAACAAAAGAAGCATGAAATATTGGAGTCCAAGCCGGAAAAGAAATACGAATGCGAAAAGTGTGGGCGAAGCTATAAACAAAAATATGATCTGAATGCTCATCAGAAATTCGAATGCGGCCTCAAGCCACAGTTTGGTTGCAATTTCTGTAACAAAAAATTTCACATGGAAAGACGGTTGACTCGCCATATGCGTGCTGTACATCCAAAATCCAACTCACAGAAATACAAATGCGAAAAGTGTGCGCGAAGCTATAAACAAAAATGTAACTTGACTGCTCATCAGAAATTAGAATGCGGTGTCACGCCACAGTTTAGTTGTCAATTCTGCAACAAAAGATTTACATTTAAAGGTCACTTGACTCGACATATAGATCAAGTACATCATAAAACGGACCAAAAGACACCGGAAAAAAAGCATATTTGCGACATATGTTCTGGAAGTTACACTAGGTTAAGAGATTTAATGCGGCATAAACGTGTAGGACACGAAGGAATCAGAACGCAATTTTTTTGCGACTATTGTGAATACAAAAGTAATCGGAAATATCAGTTGTCAAACCATATTACTTCGCATCATCTTAAGTAATCCAGTAAAATTTATTAAAATGTATTACGTCAGTTTAGGGGATAACATACTTTTTTAAGGGAGAGTATGTACTATATATTATATTTCAGTTTCTTTAGAATTTTTTCATGGATTAAATTACATTCCGATAAATAATTTATGACGACATGAACGCGTAGAACACGTAACAATTCAATTCAAATTCATTTGCGATTATTGTGGCCACGAATTTAATCGGGAAATTTGCCTGTCAGAACATGTTACTGTACTTTATTACAAACTATTTAGTAACATACATTGATACTTATACTGTAGCACTTACAATATTACTAGTTTGTATGTATAGTATGTAGGATATAATAAATATAATTTATCAATCATTGTCAGAAAAAGGATTCAAATAGACTGCGGGGATTCGAATGCACTGGCATGCCATAATTCATTTCTGAATTCTGCAAAAAAGATTAAACCTAAACGCTCACATGATAAAGACGGCTACTCACTAGTTTGGATAGGCTGGAACATTTAGAACATTCAGCAGTAGGGTGGTCAAAAATGCATTAGAAATTTTTTTTTTCGAATTTTTATCCAAAACGCCCGGAAATTTGTTCGAATCCACAAAAAAATGAATGCATTTTTTTTTTGAAAAAAAGAAAATATTTAGAGGTGGCGCAAGCCCCATGAAGTTTAACACGTATGTATTTCCCGGAAGAAGAAAAGACGTTTTTGTAAATTTTATTCAGAATTCTCAATATTAGGTGAATCGAGTTTGAAATTAACCATTTTTTCACAATTAGTCACAGAATGCGAATAAAATATTACTTTTCAAATATCACACCCATAGATCTGTTTTATAGAGTAAAAAAAACCACATATTTGATTTTAATGGGTTTTTAGAGTTTTTGGCGCTAATTATAATTTTTTTGCGGTTTTTTTAACGCACATAGTTTAAAATGAAAAAATACTTTTTTACTGATAATGAGATGTTTATTTGAATTGTTTCAACAATTTATCATTGTTTTTATCACCATCTTTCTATTAGAAAAGAGTCAGGGAGTCAAGGTTTTTTTCTGAATTTTTCCACTTATTTTCAACGTTTCAGTTGAAGCGAGGTAATAATCAATTAAAGTTAACAAAAATATTTGTTTAAACAATTCGTTATCAATTAAAGCAATATTCTCTTCGAATAATGCTACAAAGTTACAGTTTTTTCTGAAATTTTCAACTTTTTGTCCACTTTTCACCTCAAGTAAGTAATTATTTTATTTATTCAGCAAAAATAATTGTTCAAACAAATTTCAAGTGTTTATAGCTATCTTTTTCTAGATTAATACTGTATAATTGCGGGTTTTCCTGGAATTTTTAACTTTTTATCACTTTTCAAATAGATTGAAGTAATAACTAATTCATGTTAAGAAATAATGGTTTAAACAATTTATCATCATTGCTAATTATATTTTTTTTGCTTAGTGATAGAAACTCGCGATTTTTTTCCGAAGTTTTGAACTTTTTGCCTACTTTTTACTTGGAGTGAGTTAATATTTAATTTAATTCAACAAAAATGATTGTTCAAACAAATTATTATTGTTACTGGCTATCTCCTCTGCAACTTCGCTATACCTTTTTAGTTGTGAACAAATAATTCATAAACAATAGAGAATCATATTTTAAATAGTATTTTATTGTTTTAAGAATATTATTTTTGTTCTTTTCCGAATGTTGAAAAAAAAAAATAATTAAAACAAAGGAGCTTAATTCATTCAGTGAAATTCGAATTTCGAATTTTCTTCAACGCAAAATATGAATTTCCGACCTGTAAATATAAATTTTTAATCAAAGATATAATGGTATAATCTAATTTAACCAACAATAAATCAATTCAATCTAATTCAATCTTATTGAATTTTATTCCAATGCCATTCAGTGCAAACTTAAACATTTCAGAAAAAGCACAACTTTCTAGCACTTATCTAAGAGAAAATGGTTATAAACAATAATGAATTGTTAATATAAGCATGTTTGTTGACTCGCATTATTTATTATCTCACTACGTGAAAAGTGAACACAAAAATGCATTTAAATTTCAGAAAAAACCCGCTACTTTTTAGCACTAATCTAAGAGAAGAAAGCCATAAACAATAACAATTTGTTTAAAAAATTATTTTTGAAAAATTAAATTGAATATTAACTCAATTTGAGTGAAAAGTGGGCAAGAAGATAAACGCAAGTTTCTATCATGAGGCAAAGAAAATATTATTAGCAATGATAATAAATTGTTTGAACAATTATTTTTGCTGAAGTGGATTAAATAATTACCTAATTTGAGTGAAAATTGGACAAAAAGTTGAAAATTCCAGAAAAAACCGCAACTTTGTAGCACTTATCTGAGAGAAATTAGTTATAACAATAATACATTGTTTGAATAAGCATGTTTGTTTACTTAAATTATTTGTTACCTCACTTAAGTGAAAATTGGACAAAAAGCTTTAGAAATTAGAAAAAACCGAAATTTTTGTGCATTAATCTAAGAGAAGAAAGACATAAACAATAATAATTTGATTAAAAAATTTTTGTTGTTGAATTAAATTATATATTAACTCACTTCAAGTGGAAAGTGGGCAAAGAGTTAAAAATTTTAGAAGAAACCGCAAGCCTCTATCATTAAACACAGAAAATATTATTAGCAATGATGGTAAATTGTTTAAACAGTTCTTTTTTGCTAAATTAAATAAAATAATTACTTATTCAAAGTGAAAAGTGGACAAAAAGTCGAAAATTTCAGAAAAAACTGCAACGTTGTAGCATTGTTCTAATAGAATATTGTTATAATTGATACCAAATTGTTTAAACAACATTTTTGTTAACTATAATTGATTATAAGCTCGCTTTAACTGAAACGTTGGAAATAAGTTGAAAAATTCAGAAAAAGTAATATTTTATTCGCATTCTGTGACTTATTGTAAAGATAAATGTTGAATTTCGAACTCGATTCACTTAATATTCAGAATCCTGAATAAAATTTACAAGAACGTCGTTTTTTCTCATGGGAAATATGTGGTTAACTTCATGGGGTTTGCGCCACCTGTAAAATTATTTTTTTTTTCAAAAAAAAAATGCATCTATTTTCTCTTGGATTCAAACAAAGTTCCGGGCGTTTTGCATCAAAATTCGAAAGAAAATTCTTTGGACCACCATATTCAGCAGCCAAATCACAATTCTGTTGCGATTTTTGCGGATATAAAATTGATTCGAAATTTGTATTTTCAATACATTTGTCTTAACTGAATCTCAAGTGATTCAGCAGAATATGTAAAAATACATCCTGTTCATTAAAAATAAAAAAATACCTATCCTACGTTGCGTAAAATTTTCCATTATCCTTATTTACGATTCAGTGTTATCATCTCAGTCATCAATTGAGGAATATATTAGTTCATTATTTTTAATCGATAACGGTTTCTTTTTTTACACCATTGCGTGATCACAGCTTCAAGGTTTACGGATTATAGTTTACATAATATAGTTCATAGAAAATCCAAAAAGTTTCACACCCCGAATCACAGTTTTGTTGTCCAACATTTTCTTTGTCTAGATGTGACCATTCTTCATGATTTATGATCGACTGTATACAGTTTTCATTGTGTTGCCCTCTAATTTGTATCCGTTAACTAATTCATTCTATTTTGAGCTAATAAATTAGTCATTTTTTTCGATTTCGATATTTTTTCGAGCTTACGAATGTATCCCACTTAACTGCATGATGCTTATGTGATTGTACACGTTCCCAATCATTTAACCAGGTGGGGTAAATCTCAAAATGGAATAACAGAAATGTAACGGTGCGAAGTTCTGAAATGATTTGAAATAGCAATAGTTTCATTTTTGCAGCTCAAAGAAGTTCTTCGAAAACAACTACAAGAAGATATCTTTATCCCAAATTCGAAGTAAAGACTTTGATTGAACGCGACAATGATAGAACTTTGGGGATAAAGGAGGAAGTAATAGAAGGTATAACCAGATTTTTAATCAGAATACTATATTGAAAACCATGAAATAAAAAAATTCTGATTACATTATGGTAAAGTTTCAGATCAAGAGACTTCCCCGAATGAATTTGAGTCAACATTCTTTACCGTGGAGCAGCGAATTCAGGATTCAAAATCGGAAAGGAAATACACATGCGAAAGGTGTGCACGAAGCTATATACGAAGAAAACATTTATATAATCATCAGAAATTCGAATGTGGTGTCATGCCACAATTTATTTGTGAATTCTGCAAAAAACGATTTAAGCAGAAAGCTCACATGAATACCCATATAAATCTTGTACATTTGAAAACAAACTTGATGACGCCGAAGACGAGGCATTATTGTGACCAATGTTCTCGAAGTTATGCTTGGCAAACGACTTTGAATAGACATAAACGTTTGGAACATTCGGCACTCAAACCGCAATTTATTTGCGATTTTTGTGGATTCGAAACTAATGCGAAATTTTTATTGTCAGTTCATTTATCTTCATTTCATTTCAAGTGATTCATAGTAGAGATTATAAAATAACGTACTGTTCATTAAAAAAAAAAGAACATACACTGCAACCTCAATCTCATTCCGGTTTAGGGCTTGAGTATTGACGGCCTTGGAACGAGATCGAGTGAGCTGAAACGTAAATAGTCAGGGCCGTATGAACTACATATTGACTGATGCCAACTGAAGCGCAGTTGCGAAAATCTATGCTACGGTACTCCTGCCCACTTTCAATGCACGGCACTGGCGGAGAATAGAGCGAGGAGAGCGCCCCTCTCCAAACCCCTCGCACCGTCTCGTCAACGAGCGCATTTCGAGGAAGGTGCGAGATCGGGTCGGATGAGATTGAGGTAGCAGTGTACTTATTCTACGTTGCGGACTTTTTTCTACTATTCTTATTTACGAAAAAATGTTATCTCAATCGACTAATTGAGAAATATATATTTCAATTTCATGGGGAGATTCTTGTGAATGGCACTCACGAATTTTCAAATCTGGTTAATCAGCTTCCAGCGATTTTTCTGAAACCATAAAATTCTGATTTTGCTCCAAAAATATGCGAGAGATGAGAACAGTTTACTCAGCATGATTGTACCCCTTTAAGATAATAACAACCTCTACGTGAAGAGTACCTAAAATTTCACATTTTCAAACACTTGGGAGGTATGGAAATGGAAAATTTCTTAGTCTTAGACTAAGCAATTCATTATTTTTGCACTCATTGTCAGTATCCGAACTGAGAATTAGTCGATTTCATAAGTATAATATAACTTTTTATTCGGTTAGGAAGTTTTGTCCTCGTTTTAAAAAGGGAAGAATTTCCAAAAACTTCACAAAAACTAAAGTGATTCACATATATATTTCGAAAACGGTACAGAATATTGAAAAAACTTGAAAAAAAAGAATCTGAGGAACTGAAAAATGTGTTACTGTTGGAGAGGAACCACTTTTTTTGTGCAAACTCATTTTGCATCTTGGGTATTATTCATAACAAGAGAGAAATGGTTGATATTCAGAAAAATCGCCACTAGTTTTTTTCATTCTAAGAAATTTTGAAAGTTTTTGGTATTGAAGGGTTGTGCAAAAGTGAATATTTCATAACTATGAAGTAACATGATATAAAACCATGCCTAATTATTAGGCATTCGAACTGAAATATCTCTACTTTTGATAATTGTCTGTAATGAACATTTTAAATATTCAATACATCTTCAGTTATTTATTTTTGAAGCAATCAGATTATACCGTCTTGAACTGAAATCATAGTAATTTTGTTCTATTTTTGTATATTATTAATGGGCAGTGCAATGTTACCCGCGCGTAAAATGTTATTCAGTTTATATCTACAGTATTCAAGAGAATGAATATAGTGTATCAGAATACTGTAGAAATGTTGCATATATAATTATTAATAATTGGTTAAAGGTTTTAATTTTTGTTATACCCTCATGATCACACACTAAGGTGGTCCAAATATTGTTTCTTGAATTTTTATGCAAAACGCCCGCAAATTCGTTCCAATCCAGAAAAAAATTATTGCATTTTTTTTTGTTGAAAAAAATAATATTTAGTGGTGGCGCAAGCCCATAGAAGTTTAACAAGTATTTCCCATAAGAGAAGAGGAAGTTTTTCTAAACTTCATTCAGAATTCTCAATATTAGGTGAATCGAGTTCGAAATTTACCATTTCTCTCCGCAACCAGTCATAGAATGCGAACAAAATATTACTTTCCAAATATCACCTCCATAAGTCTGTTTTATAAGGTCCCAAAAAACACCCATGAGTGAAAAATGGGTTTTTTGAGTTTTTGGCTCTAATTATGATTTTTCTGCAGTTTTTTTTAATGCAGATTGTTTTAAATACGTGGAACAGTACTTTATACTGATAATTAAATGTTTTTTCAAATGTTTAAACAATTAATGATTGTTTGTAGCAACTGTTTCTTAGAAAAGGGTTAGAAAGTCAAGATTTTTTCTGGATTTTTCAACTTATTTTCAACATTTCAGTTGAAGCGAGGTGATAATCCATTAAAGTCAACACTATTATCTGTTTAAACAATTTGTTATTATTTATAACAATATTCTCTTAGAATAATGCTACAGAGTTGCGGTTTTTTCTGAAATTTTGAACTTTTTGTCCACTTTTTATTCAAAGTCAGTAATTATTCAATTTAATTTAGCAAAAATAATTGTTTAAACAAACTGCAAATATTAATAGCTATCTTTTCCTAGTTTAATACTACATAGTTGTGGTTTTTTTTCCTGAAATTTTAAACTTTTTATCACTTTTTAATTAGAATAAAGTGATATTTAGTTTATTGAAAAAAAAACTATTTAAACAGTTTATCATCATTGCTTATAATATTTTCTTCGCTTCATGATAGAAACTTGCGCTTTTTTTCTGATATTTTTACCTTTTTCCCAATTTTCACTTGAAGTGAGTTAATATTTAATTTAATTTAACAAAAATAATTGTTTGAACAAATTATTTTTTTATGGCTTTCTCCTCTCAGATTAGTGCTGAAAAGTTGCGGGTTTTTCGAGACTCCTAAGCCTTTTGTCCATTTTTCACTTATTAAGGTAATAAATGATGCGATTTAACAAACATGCTTACTTAAACAATTTATTATTGTCTATAACCATTTTCTGTTTGATAAGTGCGAGAAAGTTGTGCTTTTTTCTGGAATGTTTAATTTTGCACTGGAGGGAATTGGAATGAAATTCAATTAGACTGAATTAGATTGAATTGATTCAATTGTTAGTTAAATTAGATTGTTTTTTATTCAAAATAAATTTTTTTTTTAAATATCAACCATTATATTTATGTTTGAAAATTTATATTTTTAGGTCAAAAATTCAAGTCTTTGGTTAAAAGTTGAACTTATTTTTTGAAAATTCAATTTTCGCGTTGGAGATCCATAATTTTAGCATAAAATTAGAAATTCAAATTTCACTAAATGAATTCACCTTTTTTGTTTTGAATAAACACTTCAAATAAAAAAGGGCAAAAAGTTAAAAATTTCAGAAAAAACCGCAAGTTTCTACCATTAAGCGTAGGAAATATTGTTAGTAATGATAATGAATTGTCTGAACAATCATTTTTTTCACATGAATTAATTATTACTTCAATCCAATTGAAAAGTGTTAAAAAGTAGTAATTGAAAAATGATAAAAAGTAAAAATTTCAGGAAAAAACCTGCAACTATGTAATGTTAATCTAGGAGAAGGTAGCTATAAACATTTACAATTTGTTCCACCATTTATTTTTGCTAAATCAAATAAAAAAATCACTTACTTCAAGTGAAAAGTGGACAAAGAGTGGAAAATTTAAGAAAAAACCGCAACTTTGTAGCATTATTCTGAGAGAATATTGTTATGATGAATAACAAATTGTTTAAACAGATAATTTTATTAACTTCAATTGATCATCACCTCGCTTCAACTGAAACGTTGAAAATAAGTTGAAAAATTCAGAAAAAATTTCGACTTTCTAACCCTTCTCTAAGAGAAAGTGGCCAAAAACAATAATAAATTGTTTAAACAATTTGAATAAACATCTTATTATCATTATAAAGTAGTACTTCATGCATTCGAAACAATCTGCGTTAAAAGAACCGCAAAAAAATAATAATTAGCGCCGAAAACTCGAAATACCCATTTTTTCACTTATGGGGTTTTCTTGGGACCCTATAAAACAGACTAATGGGGGTGATATTCAAAAAGTAATATTTTATTCGCATTCTGTGACTGATTGTAAAGAGAAATGGTGAAATTCGAACCTATTACCCACTCAAAGTATCTGGATTATTGTTGTACAGAGATTCCAGAAAATTTTTAACTTGTTATTTCAATGAGTTACCACAAAAAATATAGCGTTTGATACGTAGAACTGTTATGTATGTATCCTATTTCGATTTAATAAAGTGGTTATTTTTATGTAATTTAGATACTCTTTAAGCATACACTCTAAATTCCTTGGAATGAAAGTTCATTCTCTTAGAATGAAAGTTCATCCCATGTAACGACTGAAAAATGTTCA
>WSXT02130648.1:0-10710 GCA_011762715.2 Neuroterus valhalla
GCGAAACTCGAGATCCGAAAGACGTGCGCCCTAGGCGCGCTGAAACTTGCTAGCAAAGCGAGCTGCGCGCAAAGAGAACGTGCCCGCGTGGCGGCAGATTTTTACATTCTTAGCATGATGAGAATGTAATGTATTGGTTTTATGTGAAAATCGACTTTCGCGGAATTTATTAAATCTTGAGGTTTTGAGGCCCCCTGATTCCGAAAAATTAGTTTTTACGTTTGTGTTTGTATGTCTTTTGTCGTTGTCGTCATCGTCTTTGTCGCCTGTATACTCCATAACTTTTGAAAGACTAATCAGATTGGATTGCCCTTTGGCACCCACTTTTAGGAACCAACAAACGAGTCAAGTTCTTTAAGAAGCTATTTTGGATCAAAAATGAAAGAGGGGGAATATTTTGAACATTTTTTTTTTACTTTTTTTCCAAGACTCAAAAATTGTAAGTGTGGTTTCTTGTAGTAGGTAAAAGGTGGAACAATGTGTCTCCATGATTTTAAAAAAAATAAAAACCTAGTTGTCAGAGATGAGGCATTTTCAAAATTCAGAAATATTAACGAGAATGAGGATTTTTAGCCAAATACCGCAAGATTGAAAAAAGGACAGAAGGGAAAAAGGTTTCTTGTTTAGAGCCGTACAAGATCGTTTATACAAGTTTTCGAATTTTCCTTCGAATCTCGCGTTTCGCACTCGATCGTAATCTTACCTTGCGCTCCGCGCTCGGTCTTTGTACCTCCCAACAGTAGTATATAAAGCTTCTGAAACTCAGAAGCGAATCGTCGACTACTTTAACTTGATGAGTGTTAATTCTTTTTTGTTAAAGCTTCTTCGGCTTCAAAGAATATACATTCTCATCGCGTTTCTCGCGCTGCGCACTTGATCAAATTTTTTCTAAGAGGGTTGAGGAGTTTTGTTGCCTAATTCTTCTCACATGTTGTGTAGTTTTTCTAGAAATTCAGTTTTTTATTTTCTAATTTTATTTCTTACGATTGAAACAAAAACTACGCGTCCAGTGGGAAAAATTATAACAAATTTACAGATACTTTTCGGGTGAATAACTTTTCTCTATCAATCTTCTGTGTTAGCCTTAGTCATTTTCTTAAAAACTCAATAATTTCATTTCTATGGTTATTTTTCCTGATTGAAATAAAAACTATATATCCTGTTAAAGAAGTTGATAACACATTTAAATATATTTTCCCGGTAAAGAACTTGTTTCTATTTGATTTTTCCATAGCTCGTGCCAATTGTCCGAAAGTTAATTTGTTCATTTTTATATGGTTTTTTAAAAATGAAGCAAAAACTACTTGTCCTGTCAAAAAGTTGATTGTATCCAATTTGTAGGTCTTTTTTTGGTGTACAAGTTTAGTTCACTCATATTTTCCATCACCTTGCATAGTTCAACCAAAAAATAAATCTTTCTATTTTTAATTATTTTTTATGCGAGTGAAATTTGAATATTCAATTTTTTCAGGAAACTCGAAAATTTGTAAAGATCATTCAATGCCGAAACTCTGGCAATTTTGTTTTTATCAAAAAAAATCATGAAGATAAATTGTTTCACTTTTTACCTACTACAAGAAACCGTACTTACAACTTTTGAGCCTTGGAAAAAAAAGTCCAAACAAATTTTCAAAATGCTCCCCCCTTCGATATTTCATCCAAAATAGCTCGTTTACGAACTCGACTTGTCTTTTTGGCCCCTTAAAATGGGTGCCATAGCATGATCGAATATGATCATTCCTTCGAAAGTTATCGAGTTCACAGAATATTTTTCATTATTTTTTGTGCGATCAAAATGGGGATTTTCGAATTTTTGAGAAAATTCGGAAAGTTGTATTCAAGATCTTGTGGGTCGTCAAGAGGAAACATTTTTTTTCTCTGACTTTCCTTCCAATCTTGCGTAATTTTGCTAAAAATTCTCATTTTCTTTTGCATTTTTGAATTTTGAATATTCCACAACTGTAAGTTTTGTTTCTATCAAAAAAAAAATCATTGAGATAAATTGTTTCACTTCTTACCTACTACAAGAAACCGTACTTACAATTTTTGAGTCTTGGAAGAAAAGTCCAAAAGAATGTTGAAAATGCCCCCCTCTTAGATTTCTCATCCAAAATAACTCGTTAACCAACTTGACCTGTCTTTTCGGTTCCTCAAAATGTGTCCCGAAGGGCAATCCAATCCGATCAGTCTTTCAAAAGCCATGGAGTATACCGACGACGACAAAGACAACGGCGGCAACAGACAGACAGACAGCAACGTAAAAACTACTTTTTCGGAATCAGGAGGTCTCAAAACTTGGAGATCTCATAAATTCCACGAAAATCGATTTTAACATAAAACCAATACCTTCTCATTATGATGAGAATGTAATAATCTGTGAACTCGATAACTTTCGAGTGAATAATCATATTTGGTCGTACTTTTGCATACGTAACCAGGGACCAAAAAAGTAGGTCAAGTTCGTGAACCAGCTGTTTTTGACAAAAATTGAACGGGGGAGCATTTTGGAAAATTTTTTGGACTTTTCTTCCAAGACTCAAAAATTTCAAGTATGGCTTCTCTTTTTTATTGTGATTATATTAATATTAGAAATAGACTAACTACATTTTTCTTAAACCCAACAAGGTACAAAGTATATAAATTAATATTATATACATTTGATGCACAAGAGTTGAAGGTAACATAGAAAAGTTCGCATTTCGGACAGATTTTGATTGAGTGCGCAGCATGAGACACACGATGAGATTGTATTCGTTAAAGCCGGAGAAGCTTTAACAAAAGAGAATTCACAATCATCAACAAGCACGTAACGCGAGGTTAATTCAAAACCGAGTACGGAGCGCGAGGAACATTTATTATTGAGTGCCAAGCACGAGATCCAAAATACGCGCGCTGCGTGCCCAAACTTGCAAACGGAATAGAAGTCTTAACCTGAAAAGCATTAAAAATACTAAAAAAATCCTTTAATCGCAAGTCTCATATCTTATTATTTATGGAGACCAAAAATTACGTACAATAAGGGGGGGTGAACATATTTTGTTACGGCTTGTTACAGGGGGGAGGCGGGGTCTTAGGAAGGGCCTGAAATGCGTTACGTAATTCAAGTACGGTCCCTTAGGGTGATCCAAAAATGCATTACAAAATCTTTTTTTTATTTTTAATGCAAAACGCCCGAAAATTTGTTCGGATCCATATAGGGTCCCAAAAACCCCAATAAGTGAAAAAATGGGTTTTTCGAGTTTTTGGCACTAATTATAATTTTTTTGCATTTTTAACACAGATTGTTTCAAATACATGAAATACTACCTTATACTGAATTTTTTCCTGAATTTTCCAACTTTTTTTCTACGTGTTAGTTTGAGCGATGTAATAATTAATTGGAGTTAACAAAAATAATTGTTTGAGCAATTTTTTATTATTCATAACAATATTCTCTCAGAATAATGCTACAAAGTTGCGGTTCTTTTTGAAGTTTACAACCTTTTGTCTACTCGCCACTTGAAGTGGGTAATTATTTATTCTAATTTAGCAAAAATAATTGTTTGAACAAATTGTTAATGTTTATAGCTACCTTCTTCTCGATTAATACTACATAGTTGCGGTTTTTTCCTGAAATTTTAAATTTATTATCACTCTTCGATGAGAGTGGAGTAATTATTAATTCATGTTAAAAACAAATTATTTAAACAATTTATTATCATTGCTTATAATACTTGCTCTGCTTGATGATAGAAACTTGCTTTTTTTTCTGAAATTTTAAACTTTTTGACAACTTTTCACTTGAGTTGAGTTATTATTAAATTGAATTCAACAGAAACAACTGTTTAAACAAATTATCATTGTTATTACCTATATTCTCGTAGACTTTTGCTAAAAAGTTTCGGTTTTTTTACACTATTGAGCTTTTTATCAACTTCTCACATAGTGAGGTAATAATTAATGCCAGTTAATAAACATGCTTATTTAAACAATTTATTATTTTTCATGACCATTTTCTCTTAGATAAGTACTAGAAAGTTCTGGTTTTTTCTGAAATGTTTAACTTTGCTCTACCTTTTTAGCTGTGAACAAATAATAAATAAACATTAGAGAAAATCATATTTTATGTGGTATTGTATTTTTTTGTGTACATTATTTTTCTCCTTTTTCAATGTTGAGAAAAATAATTAAAACAAAAGAAACAAAAGAAAAAAATGGAATAATTAAGAGTAGGTGGGAGGATTAGGTCTGTAAATGACTTGTAAAATTTTTGTTTTCAGTTACAACGAGGAATTTATTGCAAAGTGTAAAAAAATAATATGAAATTGCTAAGAGAAGATAGGTATTAACAATGATAATTTGTTTGAACAAATATTTTTGTTAAATTAAATTAAATAATTACCCAGTTCAAGTGAAAAGTGGACAAAAAGTTGTATATTTCAGAAAAACACCACAACTTTGTAGCATTATTCTGAGAGAATATTGTTATGAATAATAAGAAATTGTTCAAACCATTATTTCTGTTAACCTTAATTGATTATTACCCCGCTCTAACTAAAACGTTGAAAATAAGTTGAAAAATCCAGAAAAAACCTTGACTTTCTAACCCTTTTCTGAGAGAAAATTGATAAAAACAATAATAAATTTTTTAAATAATTTGAATAATCATCTAATTATCAGTAAAAAGTATTGTTTCATGTATCTGCAATAATTCGCTTTGAAAACCCCGCAAAAAAAATCATAATTAGCGCCAAAAACTCGAAAAATCATTCTTTCACTTATGGTGGTTTTTTGGGACCCTATAAAACAGACTTATGGGGGTGATATTTGAAAAGTAATATTCTATTCGCATTCTGTGACCGATCATGAAGAGAAATGGTGAATTTCGAACTCGATTCACCTGATACTGAGAATTCCTAATAAAATTTACAAAAACGTCTTTTTTCTTATGGGAAATACGTGTATAAATTCACGGGGCTTGCCCCACCTCTAAATATTATATTTTTTCAAAACAAGAAAAATGCATTCACTTTTTTGTGGATTCGAACAAATTTCCGGGCATTTCGCATAAAAATTCGAATAAAAAATTTTTGGACCACCCTACTGCAGGTGATTACAATTTTCATAACAAAGAAAAATCTTACAATTTTTGAGCAATTGTCCTGAAACCCGTTGAAATTTCAGGGCTAAGTTGTTTAGTTTACTCCCCACCTTGGAAGTGATAACTAAAATTCAACAGAAAAACGAATAATTTAAATTTTGTAGCGCAGAAAAATTTTTAATTTCTTAACCCATCGATTTGATAATAAATTTCACAACTTGTTTGATCGGAATAAAGTTTCAATAAGTTTTGACGAGAAATCAGATTTGATATAAAATTTTTTCTCAAAAGATATTCACACCAGTTCGTGGCTTCCTGAGAGTAATAAACCTTGGCATGCAATCGAGGTTAATTTCTTTAAAGAAATGGAGAAAGTTGAGGACTCATCTTGGTCACTAGAAACTTAACTTGGTCTTTGGGGATAAAAGTGTTTGTCTTCTCTTTCTCGTTTCCGTCAAAACTATCTTCTTCTTTTCCTTTGTCTTTTGCCGTCACCTGTCTCATTTGTTTCTCCAACTTTGGCAGAACTTTCAAACTTTTAACGAGCATGACATGCCCTCGGGTTCATTAGCACTTTCATTTTATAAAAATTACAAGAGGTCCTAATAAATATATATGAATCACTTGGTGTTCTAGTTGTATTTTTCTTGAATTTATTTGAAGTCAAATGAAATACAGAAATAGTGTCAATAAGAATGATTGGAAATGCTTTTAGTACTGAATTACCTCTGGATCCAATTTTACTAGCTATTGAATTAGTACGAGCAATGGCGATTGAATTGGTTCTCTAGAGCGCAACTTGTATCGCCTCTGATCGAGAAAGTTTGCTAATAATTTTGACACGTGTTTTCACTCTGAAGTCGAACTTTCACCGGGGAAGGGATGACAATGGATTAATGGACAGTGAACCAATTTTGTATGATAAATTTCAGTGAATTTTTGAAGTATTGCCTGGATTCGAAAATTCAATCCCTCAACTTAATCATAAAGTTGTCGTTGTCGAAATTAGAAAAAGAAATATGAAAAATGGGAAGAGTGAGGATGCTCAAAACACAATCACAAATTCTTGAGATGATACTGATGAATGAAAAATCAAATATAATGTAATAAGCAAATGCATATGAATAAATAAAATTAAAATAATGAACAAATAAAGTGAAAATAAAATGAAAATGAAAAGTGAATGTGCCAAAAAGTGGGCGATGTGCAGAGTGAATTTGTGCATCGATGATTTGAGTTCTTGTTGAAGAAGATGTATCATTCCGATTCAGGGTGAGTAGAGCAAAAAATTTCTGCATTTTCCGCTACAATAATTATTTTTCTTTGATTCTCATCATACACAAATTTCGGATAATTTTTCGGAGAACTGTAAAACAGACACCGAACATTCAATATTTCCCTACTGCGTCCTCCTAGATTTCAAAAATCTATTCGTTTTACGTTTTCGAATCTCTGAAGTAAATTTCAACTACTTGTTTTTGGTTTCCTGACAAAAAAGTTTGTTAGGAATGTTTAGCAAAGCTTATCTGACCTTCAAGGAATGCAAAGAGATACAAGGTTAAATACTGTCCTACTTCTGTCAAAATTTTAACATTAGAATCAATCTAAATGGCGTTATTTCGAATTTATGTAACAGTGAAAATTTCTACATATTATTTTTAATTGTTTTTGAATTATAATAATTTTCTTACCTCACTATGTTACTTAATTCCAAATATCTATGGGACCCAAGAAAACTAAATTCGAAAAAATTACGTCACTTCAAATTTACCTAACAAAGAAAACTTCTACAATTTTTCCCAAAATGAGTAAAAACTTTGGGAATAATTTGGGCTCATCATACTACATACTTAATACTTTCTACCAAAAACAAAAAAATCATATCGAACGGAATGGCGTCAATTTGCATTTACCAAACAAAAAGAAATTTGTTTGATTCGTAGCCAGAAAAATTCAATTGCTAATTAATCAAAAGAAAATCAAGAACCAGATAACTATGATTCTAATTCCGAATTATCCGGGTTGATTATTAAAGGAAAAAAAATAATTGAAAGGCGCCTTTTCCAAAATCATCGACTGAGAATATTTTCAAATTTAGGCTTTCAGCATATTTAAAAAATTATTTCGGTCTGTTTGCTTGAAAAAAATGTGTATCCTGTTATTAGAACTAAAGAATACAGTCTTTTGGGTCAAAAAATTTTCTAATCCAGAGAAATCAGAAGTTGACTGTAAAATCAGTTATCCAACAGAAAACTTCCCTGAACTTGAAACATCAGGAATGAAATTTTTTTTTTTTATTAATAACGAAATTCGAAAATCAGAGTTTCTTCTTCTCTAACCTAACAATAATGTTGAGGAGAATACGATTTTCTCAACAATTTGAAGAAAACCCTCATTCACTGTTCAGGAAAAATTGGAACATAAAGAATTTCTGCCTGTTGAACCAAGTGAAAATAGTGGAAACGAAAAATTGTCTCTTCCAATTCAGGAAAAGTTGAATATCCCACTTAACAAATTATTAAACTATTTGTGCCAATTGAAAACTCTCCGGAATATATCACTTTTGTCTAATTGTGAATTTAGAAATTCGAAATTATTGGAAATTCGAAAACAATTCATCTAATATCAATTTCTAATCTCGATTTTAGAAATTTTGTTTAGATGGTTCTTCCTTCTTGAAAAAATATCTAAAATCGAGATTTGAAGTTATAGAGAATGGAGAATCCCTTAATGCAGTATAACTCGACACATACATTTTCTTAACAATAAAAGACTCACAAATTTCACAAAAGTTACCAGGCTGAAAATTACCAAATAATGATATTCTCGGGAGTAATCATATCACCGCATTACAGAATTCATGAATAATAAAATTTTCGAAATGAAAATATCTAATTTTAAGAAGCGCGATACTTGGGAATATCCGGCACGAGAAAATTCGAAAAATTTTCCAAAAGAAAGCAATAATATTTTTGATAATAATATTTTTTTATTGACGATACTTCAACTCGATACTTTGATCCATAAAAAATTTTATAAAAGTTTGAAATAAACTACCGTCGGAAGTTATGAGATCGATTGACGCAAGCACTTTCAAAAATGAATGCTGGCTTTAAACCACGATAACCCAGCGAAAAAAAAGGTAGGGCATTTCAGAAAAAAACAGTTGGAAGCCTGTAAAATTTCACATCTAGTAATGTAAAACAGATTTTGTTTCTATCTGCTGAGGAGAATACAGCACGTGATAAGTTTTGAAAAAAATTCTAGATTTTCTAAAATTTTGTACCTCGCTTTCAACTTCTAGCACGACCTAGGGAAATTGTTGCAAGAATCTGAAAATTATAAGAAATAGAGCCTGAAATTTTTCCATCAATTTAAACTTAAGAATCTTGGAAAATCTTCATCGATCCCCGAGATACGATTGAAAATGTTCAATCGTATCTGAGTTGAATTTTAGTCGACGATCGCGGTTTCCGGCCGGTCTGCTGCTCACCTCCTTTGTTGAGCCAGGACCAAATAGGCCACGCACAGAGGTCGTGCTCGATTGAGGCTATCTTATACTTTTGATTCTGCTCATCAGTAATTTTTATTTCAAACAATTGTACATTTTGAAAATAATTCGTTTTTTTCAATAATTTTCAATTATTATATTATTATATATTATTATTATTATTATTATCTCTTCGAAAATAATTCTCGGATCTTTTCTCCCGGTGTTTTATCACCAGCTATGGACTAAGTCAAGTGCCTGATGGAGTCAAGATGTTAAAAATCAAAGAATTTTAAAAACAAAGATCGGAATTTGTTGCGCAGATATTTTCGCTAATAGTTTCGCATATGTTTTCGTTATTGGTGTGATATAAAGTTCGTCTCATAATTCTGTTGTCATTACACAGCAGCGGAGTTTGTTGAAGGCAACTTAGGTCACCTCTGGATGCTTTTTTAGAGCTACAAACTGTTACTCCACAAGGTTTTAGTCGCAAACTTCTTGATGGTCGAGGATATTCCTAACAATGCGACAGGTGTTCAATAAAACCGCGATTCTGAGTCGCTGCCAGTATCTCACTGACTCCTAGATGTTCGAGATGTTCAGTGCATCTTACGTTTACATTGCCTGTAGCCGATATCACGATAAGATGGATGGATGCATGTTTCACATTGCTCCATATCGTCTTCACTTCATGCCTCAGCTCACTATACTTATGGATCTTGGTCGTATAGGATGCCTGCAAATTTCGGTTCAATGGACAAGCAATACCGATGATAGAAAATTTTCCGCTACCTTTTTCGTGAATCACGATGTCTGGTCGCTTGACTATGATATAATGATCCGTCTCGATAGTAACATCCCAATATAAGATCTAATTTCCTTTCTGCAAAACTCGAACTGGGATGTATCTGCAGAGAGGCATCCATTCTGTCAAGTGTCCTAGGTTAAGGGCAAGTTGTTGATGTAAGATGCCCGCTATATCATTATGTCTGTGCGTGTACTCTCTCTGAGCTATTACACGACAGCCATCAATAATGTGCTCGATGGATTCCTTCGTATCTCCACACAATCGGCCACATGCTTGCGATAATTTCTGGTGCCGAAAATCCTGTCCTGGATTTCTATAACGAATCCTTCCGTTTCTGGAAATAGGACGCCCTCTTTCAGCCAAATATTAGATGCATCTTCATCCACTTCATATTGGTCCAAAGTTTTGGGGTGCTCGCCATGAATAGCTTTTTGTCTCCACTGCATTCCCAATTCCTCTCTGATTTCTGCCCTGATAATCAAGGCTTCCGTTGAGGACAAATTCAAGAGCGTGTAATCGAGATCTGCTTCACAGATGGTATTGTAGTGAGCAATATCTCGTTTGCTGATAAAATAGTCTTACAACTGTGTAACTTGCGATACACAAAGTTGCTTGACATCTACAAAGCCCCTACTCCCTATATGTCGTGGCGAAACTATTCTTCCAATCGCCGAGTTACTGTGATGCATCCAGTGCTTAGTCATTTCAACAAGAATGGTTCTTTTTATTCTATCAAGGTCGGTGTTTGACCATTTTATAAGCCCGAAAGAGTACGTTAGAATAGAAATGGCGAAGTTGTTGATAGCCCTGATTTTGTTGGAAGAGTTGAGAGCTCTTAAGAACTAGTCTTAGTCTTGTAGTGAAAGCAGTCATTAGCAGTCTTCGGTTTCCAATTCTCCTCGATTGAAATGCACTGTTCTGCATTTATCTAGTCCAGACTCCATGTGGATGTTATTTGAATAATGTCTTGTGACATTCATCAACTGCTGCTGTTTCTGGTTTGAACTAGCGTACAGCTTCAGATCATTCATGTACAGAAGATGAGTTAGTACATGACCAGCCTCATCATCATGAATTCTGGATCCATGAGCCATGCTATTTAGAGTTTTGCTCGACGGATTCATCGCTGAACAGAACCATAATGCACTGAAGGAGTCCCCTTAAAAGATACCCGTCGTAGTGCCATTCGGTTTAGTTGTCCTTGGTTGCCCATGATCAAAGTATTCGATTTTTGTTCCACAAAACATCATCACTGGACCTAGAAGATCAATGATGCGTGGGCAGATCTTGTATATTTTCAAAACTTGAACCAAATAGTCATGTGGTACCGAA
>WSXT02130659.1:0-10710 GCA_011762715.2 Neuroterus valhalla
CACGAATAAAACAAAAAATATACACCTTATTGCAAAAAATTTCATGTAAAACTTGTAGAACGATGAACAATTTTTCTTTAAATTTTTACTTCTATTCTCTTATTGTTTTGCTTGGAGATGGAATATTTTTTTTGTGAATGCGTTATCGCGAATAAAACGAAAACTATTCTTCTCATCGAAAAATGGTCGACAGTAAATTTGTAGATTTTTTGAAGGTAAACATTTTGTGTAGTTTCAATTTTTTTCACACCTCGCATAGGTGTGCTCAAAAATGGAATTTTTCAATTTTGGTAAAATTAGTCACGATATTAATCAAAAACCACACATCTTATGAAAAAATGGTATAAATAAAATTTATAGGTTTTTTTAAAACGAATAATTTTTGTTCCTAAAATTTTTCCGCACCTTGCATAGTTCGACTAAAAAATGCATCTTTCTATTTTTCATTCACTTTTTACCTACTATAAGAAACAGTACCTACAGTTTTTGAAACTTAGGAAAAAAATCCGAAAAAATGTTCAAAATGCTCCTCCTCTTTTATTCTTGATCCAAAATTGCTGTTTAACGAACTCAACTCGTATTTTTGGTCCCTCAAAATGAGTGACAAAGCACGATCTAATATGATCGTTCTTTCGATAGTTATCGAGTTTACAGATTACTTATCCTTATTATTTGTGCCATCAAAATTGGAATTTTTGGTTTTTTGAGAAAATTTAAGAAGTTGTATTCACGATCTTATAGGGCTCCCAAAAAAAAAAACATTTTTTCCCTCTAACTTTCTTTTCAATCTTGCGTAATTTGGCTGAAAATTCTCATTTTCTTTTATATTTTCGAATTTTGAAAATGCCACAACTCCGTCAATTTTGTTCTTATCAAAAAAAGTCATAGGAATAAATTGTTTCACTTTTTACCTACTATGAGAAATCGTGCTTAACATTTTTAAATCTTGAAAAAAAAAATCCAAAAAAATTCTCAAAATGCTACCCCGCTCTTATTTTTGATCCAAAACATCTGGTTAACGAACTCGACTCGTATTTTTGGTCCCTAAAAATGGGTGCCGAAGCACGATCGAATATGATCATTCTTTCGAAAGTTATCGAGTTCACAGATTATTTTTCATTATTTTTCGTGCGATCAAAAATGGAATTTTCGATTTTTTGAGAAAATTCAAAAAGTCGTATTCACGATCTTGTAGGGCTCCCTAGAAGAAACATTTTTGCTATCTGGTTTTCTTTTCAATCTTGCGTAATTTGGCTGGAAATTCTCATTTTCTTTTATATTTTTGGATTTTGAAAATGCCACAACTCTGACAATTTTGCTTTCACTAAAAAAAGTCATGGGGATTAATTGTTTCATTTTCTACCTTCTACGAGAAACCGTACTTACAATTTTTGAGTCTTGAAAAAAAAGGTTAAAGTAATGATCAAAATGTTCCCCCTCTTTCATTTTCTATCCAAAATAGCTGGTTAAGGAACTCGGCCTCTCTTTTTGGTCCCTCGAAATGTGTGCCAAAGGGCAATCCAATCCGATCATTCTTTCGAAAGTTATCGAGTACACAGATTACAGACTACAGGCTACAGACAGACAGACGGACACCTTCGTAAAAACCATTTTCTCGGACTCATGGGGTCTCAAAACGTGGAGATTTCATCAAATCCGCGAAAGTGAATTTTCACATAAAACCAATACCTTTTCATCCAGAATGAGAATGTAAAAATTCGAGAAATCTATGAAATTGAGAGATGGTCAGAGGAAACGGAAGCCCTGGAAGTTTGATCATGCGAACTTAGTATCGATGTAAATAGAAGCAAATAGCTGAAAAATGAAATCCTCAAACCCGTAAAAGGGAAAAAAATAAATTACATACATACATACATACATACATACATACATACATACATACATACATACATACATTCATGCATACTTTAAATTAGGTTTGCTGTTGGATGTGTTGGATGATAATAAGGCCCTCTACAGTGCCTCGGGACTTATGGAGGGTCCAAATGCAACCATTCGTTGCAGACTTTGTGAAATGCGGAATCAAGAAAATCAAAAGAACTGTTATTAAATTTAAATGTTCAGACCTTATAATTCACATTTGTAATTAATTTAATTTTTAATTTCAGTTATGTGTGCGCGCTCCAAAGAAGGGGACCTAAGTGCGAAAAAATCGATTTCAGGATTATGGTCGTTTTATATTAATTGAGGGCTGCTTTTTAATTATTCGAAAACAGAAAGCTTTTTTGTCGAGTATTTTTGGAGCTATTGCAATTCAAATACAGCCGTCCCAGCTGGAGCCTGTCCAGCTCCCGCCTGTTCTTTCCCTTTTCCTCTAAAATCAGCGTTTTCGCTCTTAGGTTCCTTTCTTCGAGGCGCGTCACATATTCAATTTTCATTCCAGTTTTATTTTTATATTCTAATTTTACCGTCAAAAAGTGTCTTTTGCATCAATAAGTTTTTGGAGATTTAAGACATTAATTTCTTGAATTAAATATTATTGATGCGCCCGTTTTCTATACTACTGACAACCAGTCTCTATGGTCGTATGGTTAGGCTCGTTGATTAGCGTTGATTAGCGTCGCCGCAATCCTTCTTTTTACTGCGCATATTTTCGAGAGGGCGCGCTTATTCAAAATGATTAAATTCGGTATTTTCCATTGTTCTCTTTGTTCTTGAAATTTCCCATTCTCGACCGTGGGTCATTCCTGAGTACGTGATTTGAAAAAATTTTAATATTGAGGTATGATGTTCTTGGATTTCCTCTGAATCGAATTTAACGAAGTGGTTTCCCCGTAAAAAGGATTTTTGAATAAAGAATTGCTCTTGGAAAATGTCGCGTCCGCTGCGTCAGAAACGTTTGTCATATTGGATGAAAGCATATAGCAAATACAATCACACTGAAATTTTATTATTGCTTGGGAAATCGATTTACAAGAGTAACGATCTTTTCTTCTTTGAACAACAAGTATTTACTAAATAAATCTTGGAAAAATCAAGTTACGAGGTTTTCAGTTCGTTATTTCTCCGTAATTAATGGATAAAAATGATAAAATTCAACCTAATAAATTATGGAATTGATAAATTCAATTATTCGGAAGAAGATACTTTTTCTAGCTGCTTTTGAGGTTAACTATCGAACTGAGGGAAATTCAAACTATGCTTTATTCACGCCCGACTACCTTTGCAAGTCTTGAACAGCCATTGTTGGGCCCTCTGCGTGCGGAAATCTTGCCAACTGACGTCATAACATTGGCATCAAATGTCGGTCGTCGCCGGCAGCAGCAGCGCCAAATGGGTATTCACGGCCGACGAGCGCCAGAGTGGAGGAACGTCTCATAGGTAGCTGTCGGCGAAAAGACGACCGCCCGGGAAGTCTCACTTCTTCCAATAGGTCTTGTCTTTTCAGTATAGGAGGGATTTACTCTTCTTCTTAAGTAAATCTTTAGAAAGGATGGTTTTCCCTTCCTCAGGCAAATTTTAATTTTTTCTTATACGAGGGATTTGATATTCTTGTTCTGGTTCTTGGTTTTCCTTAAGATTCAGTCCGATTTCAACTTCTGGAGTTAAGATGGAATCTCCGAAATTTCCTTGATTTTCCATTCCATTCAAGAATCCAAATGTAGGATAAGTTTTGGCTATGCTGGTGATGGTAAGGCCGCACCGATCGGACTAACTAGAAACCCCCATTGACGCTGACTCCGAAAAGATTGTTTTGGTAGCCATTTCGACTACCGGCGTATCATCCCGGATTCACTTGTGAGGAACTCGTCAGTGTGGCTGACCAAAAGCGAATCCTGCCACAGACGTCTTGGAAGGAACCCGAAGTTCAGTAACCCATCCACTTGCTAGCCGCGCCAAGTGCTGCTCACCTTGTGCAATCGGAGGAAGTGGTGTTGTGCTGTGCTGGTACTAGAGCTGCTGGTGGTTGGTGTAATTCTTGGCGCTGTGGTACTGAAACCTCACAGTCCCTGCAGTCAAAGATATCCTATGGTACTCCCCCCCCCCTCCCCCCTCCCAGTGTCGAAGGCACGATGAAGATGATAGATGGGACGAGAAACTTGGTTAAAACGACGGAAATTCTTGTATACAGACCATTCCCAGCTTGTATTCCAATGCACGAGAACTTGGAGCGAGTTGCTTAGACCGCCGCAGCTTGAAGTGCGGAGCCGAGTAGCACGTGACCCCGAAAACGTATGTTGACTCGAAGGCTGGATCTACTGTGAAGGCAGGTTAGTTGCGTCATTAGTCGAAGAAGAACCTGTTCAAATTTCTGGAAAAAGAGAAGTCTAGGAAGGTGTCCGAACGTTGACAAATAAATGTAGTTGTTGTTAGAAGGTTGCGTGTTCGAATGTCGGTGGTCACTACTGTAGGGTAAGTTATGGGCTTTGCTGGTGATGGTAAAGTAGGTTTCTAGTCGCCCTGATAGGACGAACTAGAAACCCCCATTGACGCTGACTATTGAAAGATGATTTTGGTAGCCATTTCGACTACCAGCGTTTCGTCCCGTATTCATTTGTGAGGAACTCGTCAGTGTGGCTGATCAGAAGCGAATCCTGCCACACACGCCTTGGGGGGAACCCGCTGTTTGGTCACTCATCTACTTGCTGGCGGCGCCAAATGCTGCTTCACTTGTGCAATTGGAGCAAGTGATGTTCTGCTGTGCTGGTCCTGGATCTGCTGGTGGTCGGTATGATTCTTGGCGCTGTGGTACTGAAATCTCTCAGTCCCTACAGTACCCCGCCCCCCTCCCTCCTCCCACCCAGTATTGGTGTGATTCTTGACGCTGTGGTACTGAAACCTCGCACCACGCAGCCCCTTCATAACTGTGGGCAAATTACCCTAGGTGCAAATAATCACCCAAGTGGACGTTTCGGTATACGGTGAAAATAGTTAATATCTGACTCCATTTATATTCTCGAAACTCGGAGTAAGAAGGTTAATAAATACTCACATGATTTAAAACTCAACAGCTGTTAATTTATTCACTGAGAGAATATTGCACGTTCTCTATGTCGCATAGCTGTGATCGCTAGGTCGGCCGGACTATAAGTGCTCTGAAAAGGCGGGCCGACGCAGGAACGAGAAGAAGCAGGCGCGAGAGTGGGAATCACTCACAGAAATAATACGGCGTAGCGCCTCTGATAAGGAAGACACCTATTAGTCCAAGGGTTAACATTGTCACAATTATTTGTAGGTAGAATCCCTACATAACATCTCACGTAGTGACCTCTCTTCAATCGGTTGGCAACTAAACTCAGTAACCTTTCCTCTCGAGAACTCCACGTCGAGAACAGTTGCCTTTTCTACAAAGATTTGTGAGTGTTTTATGTCCAGAGGATCTCATATTCATGTTTCAAATGAAGTTCTTTCGTCAAGTGGTTTCGAAGGGCATCGGCGCCTGACATAATTTGCTGTATGAATAGCTTCAGCCAAGAAATATGGTGGTAGGCCCTGATTTTAGGAGCATGTAACATGCAATTTACGCAAGATTACGATTTTTCCTTCCGGTAACTCCATTTTGTTGGGACGTTTGAGATACAGACCAAAGACGCTTGATGCCTTCTTCCCGTTTCAGGAACAAATGAAGCTCCTTCTTTGAGGACTCTGCTTCATTGCCATTGTGGAAAGATTTGATTTAAATTCGTTCTGTTTTTCTGCGAAACCTTTGCATTCTTTAAGGTTGTACTGGAGTGAGGTTTAGTGTTTTCATTGTGGTATAACTGTGCCCTATTATTTAGCATTGCATTTCAAATCCGCTGCCAACATCACGCGATCAAAATTGAGCGCAACAAGCGAGCGACGTGAAAGAGGCTGCCATCGTTCTCGAGTAAAAGTGTCAGATTTTGTGAATTTGCAAATTGAATCCTGAATAACTTTTTTCCTTCCGACAAAATCTTTGTGAAATTTCGCGTACTACATTTTAGAGGCATACATTATAATATACTTGATTTTCACGTCGATCCTATCACTGCGAATAATTTTTTCAGAGTAAAAAAGAGAACAATCTACGCGCTACCATGAGGGCCCATGTATTTTTACTCAACTTTGAAAGCTTATATCTCGGCACCCAGCGACAAGATTTTCTTTAAATTTAGTAACGTGGAAATCTCATTTTAAAACATCGTGAACTACCATCAATCAAGTGATAGAAAATCTTGCCCTCTTTGATTCTGTTCACTTTGGTACACAAAGGCCTGAATTCGAAGGTCTTCATTTGAAAAAGTTCATATTGATTCAAGTGGCCTAGTCGCTTTTGCAATATCATTGCTTGCGTTTTCCAAAGATCATCCGATGCTATGCATGCTTTTTCTTCCTGACATTTCTTTATATAGCATAAATCTCCCACTCTGTCAGCAATCATCATCACTTTCGTTTTCGGTTTCTCTAAACCCAAATTACGAATTTATTTTTCAGATATCCACAGTACGAAGACAACAATTATGGTTCCGAAGCTCCATCATCCAATGACTTTGATTTACTTATCTTCACCCAAAGCTGGCCAAACACAGTTTGTTCTGAATGGAAAAAAAAGTCAGCATCAAACCAATGTAACATGCCCAATAATGCCGAATGGTCAATTCATGGACTTTGGCCAACTCAATTACACAAATTGGGTCCGAGTTCTTGCAATGATAACTTGAAGTTTGACCCAAGTGCTCTGCAAGATATAAGAGAAGAATTATTAGTCAAATGGATTGATGTGCATGGACAGCGCCCGGAAACATTTTGGGAACATGAATGGACCAAGCATGGAACTTGTGCAGCTGTTCTCAATAGTATGGACAGTGAAGAGAAATATTTTCAAACAGTTTTGAGATTATTTGACCAATATAAGATGAAGACTATTCTTGATCAAGCAAATGTTTCACCTGGAGGACAATATCCTGTCCAGACAATACTAGATGGAGTCAGGAATGTTTTAGGAGTAAACAGTCAAGTGACGTGCCAAAAAGATCTGGTAAGAATCCCAATAATTTCATATCCGTTTTTTCTTTTGCAATAAATATCGTCTTCCCCGTCAAAAAGAAGTGTGATCCGGAATTTTAGTAGTGTTTCCAACCATCTAGATCAAAATTTTAAAAGATCATTCTATATTCAAAATTCTGAACATGAGGTTCCATTCAAAAATGAATGTTCTTATACAATACTAGAATCGGATTTTTTTTAGGAAAGCTTTGAATGCTCGGACCAACAAGTTGAATCTGAACCCAAAAGAAATAATTTCCAATAAAATAGTAGAACGTCCGTCAACAAAATATAACCTCAATCAAATGAGTTGATTTCTAACATGCAAAAGATGAATTTTTAACCATATGGTTCAGTTTTCAAACAAAGAAGATTACATAATTTTATTCTGTAATTTTGTATGTATGCGTATAGCAAGAAAGCGTAAACAGCGCATACTTTCTGTGAGAAGATTATCGACGGACCGCACCGTAGCTCAGTTGGGAGAGCACTTGTCTGGATAACGAGAGGTCCTAGGTTCGGATCCCAGCGGAGCAGGGAAGTCGGTCCTTTTTTCCACAGAAAGTTGTATTTAATTTAAAAAAAGATTAGTTATCCAACCGGAAACAGTTGTATTCCAAACAAAAAAATCCTTTAATGATCCAGAAGGATGAATTCTTGATAAAAAGGGATTAATTTTTTTTAAACTGATGAACTTTCGACCAGAAAAGATGACTTTAACAAAAAAAGTGAACTTGAAGAAATTTACATGATCATGCAACAAAACAGATATTTTTCCCCGAAAAGCTGCATTTTCAACCTACAAAGATGAATTTTTTCATCACGAATATTAATTTCCTACCAAAAAATGAATTCTTCACGAAATACGCATTTTTCGACCAAATGGTTAAATTTTTATCTCAAAAACTTAATTTTTCAATCAGTAATGTCGTCTCAAAATCAAAATTCGAAAAAGTTACTTTTTGAGAGAATAAAAAGATTTCAAACCTCATAAGTTCAATCAAAATGAGCGAATCGGAAGAAAAATAGTTGGCCCCAATCAAAAACATGAATTTTCGACAAACCAGAATAATTTTCATTTGAAGTGATGAATCTGAAACAAATCAATTCCAAGCAGAAAGATGAATTTCTCACCAAAAAAAAAAAAAATTGTTGACCAGGGGCATAATTTTTTTGACAAAAAGCTAAATTTTCAACCAAAAATTAAAATTTTTAATAGAAAGATTGATCTTCTACAAAGAGACGAATTTTCAAAAAAATACATAAATCCATAATCATGTATATCAGTTTCCAACTAAATACATCGATTTTCAGAAAAAACTTTCTACCAACATTTTTAACTGATAAAAAACGAATTTTACACACAATAGTACTACCTACCAAGAAGACGACCGTTATAGAAAAGGACGAATTTCCAACAAAATACATAAATTTTTGACCAGAAGATTGAATTCTCATTAAAAAAATTTATATTTTTCACTCGTCAATCAATTGAATGCAAGTGAAAAAGGTGAATTCAAAAAGAAATACTCAAATCCTGAATCAAGAACCAAATGTTTCTGGGACAATATCAATTTCCCACGATGAACAATTTTTGAATGAAAAAGTTAAAGTTTTCACTAAAAAAGACAATTTTCTAAATATGGTCGAATTTTGAGGAATATGATTGAACATGCAACAAAATGGATATTTTTCAACAAAGAAGCTGCACTATTATACAACAAAGCTCAATTCTCCATCAAGAATATTATTTTCCTGTTAAGACATAAGTTATTAACGAAATGAATCAATTTTCGACCAAATGATTGAATCTTCATTTTAAAAAATCAATTTCCTAACCAAAAAAGGATAGTGTAATTCGAATTCAAAAGTTTCTTCATAACAAAAAAAAAGGGGGATTCTAAAAGGGTCAATAGCAAGAGAAAAAGTTGACCCCCATTTAAAAATATAAATTTCTAAAAAACGAGATTGATTTTTATTTGGAAAAATGAATCTTAAACAAATGAATTTTCGACCAGAAAGATAGATTTCTCACCTAAACAAATGCATTTTTGACCAAACAATTTTTTCATCTCTCTTAAGGAGACGAATTTTCAGAAAAACAAATCAATTCATGATCAAATCCATCAGTTTCCAACCTGATTTATATATTTTCTAGAAAAAACCTTCACCCAAAATTTGTACCTGATTGAAAAACGAATCGTCTACAAAAAAAAACTCGAATTACCAACAAAATAAATAAATTTTCGGCTATATGGCTGAATTCTCCGGGGAAAAAATTTTCCCCAACAAAAAATTTGAACACAAAATTAAAAAGATTGAAAATAACTTTTTTCCGAAAAACAGATTTCCAAACAGTTGAATTCAGGCAAGACAGGTGAATTTAAAATTAAATACTCAATTCCTGAAGCAAGAACAAAATTTTTCAATGAACCAGATTAATTCCCTACATTAGAAAACAAAGTTCCAAAATAATACAACTTCTTACAGAATAGATGGATTTTAAACTCAACAGCCAACTTTTTAACCAAATACTTAAATTTTGTATCATGGAGATTAATTTGTTATTAAAAAAATCAGTCTTCAAATACAGATGAGTCCCTAATCAAAAAAGATACCACTCACACGATAGATAAATTTCTAAAAAACTAATTGAATTTCTAATAAAGTATATAAAAATTATAGCCTGCAATGATGAATTTTCATTCAATACAAATGGTTGTATTCTCATATTAGTAGAATGACCAGTTCAATCCAATCAAAACAATTACATAACAATATCGTTGAATCCAGATCGATTTTCGACCCAAAAAGAAAATATTTTCAAGAATTCATGAATTTCTGACCAAAGAGATGGATCATGGAATAAATTAACTTATGACAAAGTGGGTCCACTTCCAACCAAGTAGTTTCGGCTTGGAGCCAAAAAACTTACATTCCTAACAAAAAGAAATATAATATTATAATATTATATTATGATATATTATATTTTAAATATTATATAATCATCAATCAGATTGTAGAATTCTCTACTAAAATTATGAATCTTGAACCAAGGAAGAATTAACTATTATGGACTATGCGAGTTTTGTTGGGCAGAAATTTTGGGGGCCACCGAACGAAATTGTATGGGGCCCCTAACAAAAAGCCTTATTAATTCCCAATTAACGTCGGCCATTTACAGGCCTCTATCACAAATAAATTTGCTACAGTTAAATGTAATCCATTTTTAGAGCATACAGTCAACATATTAAATTTTACTTCCTTCTTCGAAAAATTCGACTAACTGAAAGTCGTTTTTTATATCCAATACTTAGCTATCGACATATAGAAATGGACCGATAACGCTGTAGGGAGAATGGAAATGGGGTTTAGAAAGAGAGAAAAACATCTGAGCCGTCGTTCGCCCTTTATCTATTCCAGGACTGTCTCAAGTGGATCAGAGGCCCCGCACAATGCCCTAATACTCCCTATGGTTAATTTTGTTTGTAAACTATTATAAAAGATAGACTTTAAATATGTAGTCAAAATTAATTGAAAATTTAAAAACATTCTTGCAAAATATCCTGTTTCATTTAGCTTATAAAAAAAACTTAGTGAAGAAGCATCCATGAATTACGTAACGCAATTTTCCGGCCGTATTAGACCCCCCTGCCCCCTCTGTAACGCTTGTTATCCATTTTCCCCGTAGTTTTTCGTCCTTGCGTAACACTACGCTACACCCCCCCCCCCCCCCCCCCC
>WSXT02130670.1:0-10710 GCA_011762715.2 Neuroterus valhalla
CGAAAACTATCAACAGTTTTGGGGTAGACGACTATTGCGTCGGAGGTATTCTTGGCATGGCGGATAGGAATGTCCGCTTTGAGAAGGGCTGAGTAGATCATGGGCCAATGATCCTCCTGAAGGATACGGATAGGGAGAGGATTTCGCTCCTTGGCAGCTGGCTCATCTTCAACCGATGAGCTTGAGAGAAGAGAGTCATCGTCGGATGGAGGGTAAGTTTCTGATTTCTCTGGACTTGAGAGGCGTTTACGCTTGGAGCGTTTAGATTTTACCGGGATGAAGCCGGAAGAGTCTTCGGGTGAGAAAGTGGAGTCGGATGCAGATTGCATGGTTTTCATGGCATCGAAGCCATCGGTCAGCGTAGGAATATTTGAGTTTGAAGAGGTTTTTGAGGCAAGGACTGCCTCGCAAGATGAGAGAATTTTCCGAAGGTCGGAAGCTAGAGAGACAATTTGACCGACGGTGAGAGTAGTTGGGTTGGGACGCAGAAAGTTGGTAGAAGGAGGTAGAGTCGAGGATTGTTTCGACATTTTTATGTGTGGGTCGCCCTAAAAAGCGCAGGAATTGTTAGACTCAATATTGTGAGTTGTGTTTTGGTACAGTGCGTGAAGTTCACTTCCTCTCGCGCAGTACATCAGAATCTACCAGTGTACCGATTTCGAGGACCAGTGACTTTTTAGGCGGTTCAGAGGTATATCAGAGATGAGCAAAGCTCGATGTCTGATCATCAGAGATGTTGAGATGAATCTGGTGTGTCCCTAAGTTCTCGTGCGCCCGCTTCTTATAGGCTCATTTCCACTCAGCTAGAGCTGGCTGGTAGTGGAAGGTCTCGCGGCAGGGACCAGTGGTCCATTCTATTGGTCGTTTTTGGCCTACGTGGTTTTCTGCCTCGACTCAGTGAGCCTCGCTCACCGAGTTCAGGGGTGACTGAACGTCTTTTCACGCGCTTTTCGTAATAACGGCTGAGTATCTCGTGAAGTGCATGTTACATTTGTAATTTGTATCATTCATTGTGTGAAGTATCTACAGAAGTGGATACTTTGTTCTGTCACTGCCAGAGCCGTAGTGAGGCCGGGGCAAGCAGGGAAGTGCCCCGGGGCCCCCGGCTGCGAAGGGCCCCCAAGCGTTTTGTGCGGAAATGTGATGAGAAGAAAAAGGTCGTGTGTTACTTTTCAACAACAATGTGGGTTAAATTAAAAGGTCCCAACTTGTGAAAACCCCCTCCCCTTTTTCAACACGCCAGATTGAAAAATGAATCTGCCAAAAAAATTTGGCTACCTTTTATTTAGAAATCGAATTTGAAAGTTTGCCGATCATTTTTTTTCTAAATCAATTCCGAAATTTCTCACTGCGAAAGGGCCGCTTCAAGAATTTTGCCCCGGGGCTCCCCAGATCGTCGCTATGACTCTGGCCACTGCAACGGGAACTTTTCTGCCAACCTACGGAATAAAATTCATGGATACGTAGGGGCGCTGCGCCTAATGAGTTAGGCGCAGTGAAGTAACCGTAAATCCAAGGAATTTCCTATTCTTTGCGACGATATCCAACCTCATGCGCTCATGCATATTCTAGAATTTTCGGGCAGATGTAAACAAAAAAGCGCCTGCTTATTCATCGAGCCCAGTTGAATCAGCTTTACGGGGAAAAAATTGTCTTACATGTACCTTGAGGTCTTTTCGATATTGCTCTAACGCCGAAAATTGTCAAGAATTGTCGCAAAAATTTCAATTCCTGTTACCGCTGCAGCATACCGCTCGCTCGCCTGTTTCTGTCATTTAAATCTAACTATTACCAATAGAAATTTTGTTTCATGACCGAAATATTTGTGTTGTCAGCCACTAAAAATGCTTAGTCGTTTTCGTTGACCTTTCCTAAATACTAGACGGATGCTGTTGTTGTTAAAACATATGCCTTATTTGGATATTTGAATGCTAACTGTGAAACTTTATTTCAATGGAAAGTTTTATTATTCTTCCCATCAATGTTTATTTCCCGTACAATCGTTTCACATTATCGAAGATATCGATACTCTTTTGCTTCATGTCTTCATTCAGGAATTACACGAACGCCCGCCTCAGAAATTAATTTTATGATACTAAATATTTCCTACTCGATTCTGTTTGTCCAGTTAATGTCAGTGAAATTCATAATCCGTGTCCGCATACCATCGCGGAATGAAACACTTGACATGTAGGGAAGTTAGATAAAAGGACACGATTGTAAAAACTCTGCAACTTTATTGTAACCACGAGGAACGATAACGTCAATATTGTTGATACAATAATTTTGGATATAAATATTAAAATGTAGTGGATTCAGGAAGGAAAATTCTATTCATCTCACGCATGCGTGGAGAAGCCACTTTACAATGCCTGTAGAGTTGGAGAAACCTTGACGTTGACAACCTGCGAGCATTCAGCAATCTCCGCGTATACGCAAATAGGAAATTATATTTATTTCTCCCTGTAAAATATAGAAACTTCTGCACCATTCAGCAGTGAGCTGCTCTAGTAGAACTGACCAGAATCACACGGAAAAAATGTGTCAAGTAGCCGTTACAAAAAGATGTCCAGAAGTCGCACATTCAAGTTTTCTTCTAACTTCTCATTTTTATTTAGAAAACATCTCTAGTCTGACTCAATACGATTATAGAGGTTCTCAAAATACATAGCAGAATTCAACTAAAAATTCTTGATGTCCAACTCCTAAAATACTTTTTGTAACAGCTACTAAACGAATTTTCTCTATACAGCGTTGTCTGACCTATAAATAGTTCATTAGTGATTTACTGTCGTCAATACTGGTCGATGCGCATGCGAAAATAGTACTTTCTGGTTCGCTAGTTGCCCAAGTCAAATTTTGTTCTGCTCTACAGACATAGAACTGGCATTTTATTAAATCTGACCTCACACTTGACATAATATACTTCCATCTACAAGAAGACTTAGGCTCCAGAAGCCACCTCATTACCAAGTTTTTCATAAATAATTTTTTTTGCTGTTTCTTCAATAAACCTCAGCCGAGCATGGTGAAAGTTCCTTCCACCCAAACCATTAGGTACGCGTCTCAGTAAAGCAATGGGTTTATCTAGTGCAAGCACGACAAGACGTTTATCTTCGCTGAAGTATTCTTTCCATCCTGTTATCTTGTTTGTTCTTGGATCTCTGCTATAACGTAAACTCGTGTATTCTCGGAGTTGAAATCCATCAGTCATATCGGATCTCCAGATCACGAGGACCCGAGGATTAACCGCTAGGGCATAACCATCTGGGCCCGTATGGTATGTTATCTTGACTTCGGCGGGATTATGCAGATCTATTTTTCGTTCATTTAGATTTTTTTCATTTGTTTTGGGTTTTTTCTCTTCCCCTTCAGACGGTCCAGGCACTTCTTCTCTTGGACGTTTTGCAGCTTCTTTGGCTCCACTACGTCCCGCTTCTGCAAAAACAAACCTTCATATTAAAACAGGTAATCCCCATCTTATGTAAGAATGTAGTATAGCAGGAATTGACTATATGCTTGTAGTAATGTGTTATAATAGGAATCTACTAAATTGTTTTTGCTTTTCACTTGTAACTCGACTGAAATCTGTTTGACTTATAGGTCAAACTCTTGATTTTGAAAATAATTTTTATTTATGTTTGTATTTCTTGAACTATAATTCTGCCGTATACGTGAAGAAGCATTCCATTGTTTCTTTGATAACTGTATGTAGTACTGGAGTCTATTCTCCATGACACCTTTTTTTAAGCACTTTTGAATGTTTCAGAAATGAGTTTCTCATAGTAAAAATTTTGCCTTCAACAGATTTCACAGTTAATGCAAGTAGATTAAAGGTTTCTTAGTTCAAGACGCATCAATCATAACGATGTTATGATCGTTTATAGTACCTGGAAGATAGATTTATTACATTCACATTTTTCCCCCAACTCATAATTCAAGTTGATACAAGAACCAAAAAGTTGCGTAGTTCAGGACGAATAAATTCACATATCATAATAATATATTTCATCTGGAAATATAACTTAAATGTCATCAATCTTATTATTCCGGGATGTTCTCCTGAAATGAAAAAATAAAACATCAAAACCGTAGCAGTAGTTGCGAAGATATGGCAGTTTTTATTATCCAACACGATCGGAGCTATGAATTTTGGAAGAAAAAAATGCTATTTTCGATTGCATTAGTTATAAACAAATAAAATCAGTCTTACAATACTTTTGGAATTTACAACTTTCCATTGCTGCAGAAAGAAGACAAATGCGACTTTCCATTCGCGCATTAAAAGTTCAGGGTGCACAGTCTTCCCCTTTTTTAGAGGAATTCATCTTTTTTTGAGAAATTCCCCTTTTTCCCCTATTCTAGAAAATCTTCCCCTTTTCCATTAGGAACATTATTTGCATTACGCAGAAAAATTGTCTTCACTTCGGCTACAGATACGGCAGTGTTCCTTTATTTGGCTCCCTGCACGCGAAGCGCAAGTTGACTACCCGCTGGAGAAATGTCACCATCGGTAAATATTTGGCGCGCGATTCAAAATCAAATCAATTCAATTCAAACTTGAAACGCAACGGAAGGCAACACGCGCTGCGGGCGCAGGTAGTCAACTTTGGGAGCACTGTGATACTGTCATACAGTGCAACTTCAGAGCTTTGTGAACAAAAGAAAGTCTACCGGTATATTAACCTTAAATATGACGATGCGTGAATTTTAAGAGGAACTACTCGATGGAATATTTTCAAGTTTCTTAAGTTTAAATTTGTATCCTTATCGGATGTTTCCAAATTACTATTTAATAACCTAAAATTGATATATTAATAATAACCTGAAACTTGATAGAGCAATAAGTGAAATCGAAGAAAGGAGATTAACTGTTAATTTTCCTGGGTTATAGAAAAAAAAGGATTTTCCAAATTTGAATGATTTTAACAGATTTTAGAAATTTGGAGGATTTCAAAATATTTTGGACTAATTTAAGAGATCGCAAAGAATTTGAGGAGATTTCGAAGGATTTAGGAAGATTCTCAGGAGGTACTAAACATTTTTAAATACCTTGATAAAATGTAAGAGATCTTGGAGAAATGTAAGAAATTTTGAAGACTTTCGCAGAATGTGTATGAATTATAATCAATTTAGAGATTTTCGAGGAATTCTCTAAGATTCTAAGCCTTTGTAATGGTATTTAAAACATTTCAGAGTATATCATGGAAATTTCAGTTTCCAAAGAGTTCAAACAAATTTTTATGAGTCGCAAAGTATTTAAAAGATTCCAGAATTATTTCAGAGATTTTCAAGAATATTCAGATTTCATTGCCTGTGGATTTAGAATCCCTAATGAAACTTCTGGAAGTATAATGAGGTTTCAAAAGATTTCAAGGTATTCCACAAGTTTCCAAGCTTTTTCAATGATTTCGAGGATTATCACAGGATTTTTACTTATTTCCAAACATTTAAAGGAATTCCCCGGAATTTTCCTCTACTTGAAAGGAGTAAACTTCACCGAAGAAGTGATCAAAATTAACTAGTTTCTAACTCAAAAAGTCACTAAAATTGTCTAGAAGTAAGCGATGCATTCACATTAATTCGGTTAAATTTATGAGAATTATAAGTAGAAATGGACTGAATTCAGAAAAATACATAATGATTGAGGGGAATTCAAAATAATCTGGATGAAGCTGTTTTATAATTGAAAAATTCAAATTAAATTGAAACCGAATTTGAATTCCTCTGTAATGAGTAATGACAAACATTCGAGTTATATTCTTAGGATTCATTTTTTTCCAGGGATTTCGAGTAATAAAATTTAAAAATTTTTTAAATTTTCCATAAATTCGAGCAAAATGGGAGTAAACGGAATTCAAGTGGTCGACTATGCAACTTCTTAACTTTTTTGATATTGACTTAGGATGATTCCTGTTTTCATTGTTAAGAAAAGTGGAAAAGTTGAATCATGCACCCCCGGGCAAACTGATTAAACAGAATTTAAACGAATTTAGAAAAAAGTGTTTTCTTCATTTATACTTGTAAAAATAAACGTTCAATCTTTCCCCCTTTTCCCCCCTTTTTTGGGAAAAAACCACCCTATTTCCTCTTTTTCGATCTCATTTTACGCTCTGCACCCTGAAAGTTTTAATTTTCTATTGTTTGATGCAAGGTGCAATAAAAACATGACTTTGCAGTAACAAGTGAAACCATCAATTGTACAAGGGGCCCTGTAGAAGAGGGTCAGAAGGTGAGAGAATTTTTCTGGCCTCAATGGTAAAAGATACGAATGTATAATGAAAAGACTTTTTCCTAATTGCAAATCGCATAAAACGTAAACAATGATATCTAGAGAATTGGTTGTTGGGACAATATTGTAGAAAAACGAAAGAACCATCTTTTTTATACACAATGAATCTCTATTTAGATTTTTTCTTAACTTATAGTTAATAAAAATTTTCGACAATTTCCTAATCAAAAGATGAATCACTAATAACAAAATAGGTTCGAGTTGAATGGTTTACAATATTTTATAGGAAATTTTTCGCTCTTCAACTTTTTATTGAAACACTTTTGCCTTGGAGTCACTCTTTTCCGTCCAACTACGCCTAAGTGGGAAGAAGACGCATTTTTTCATTTAACTCCGTCCCCTGTTACCAAGCGTACAGAATTGCTTCGGAAATTTTTTTCGGTTCCTCTAGAAAATTCGGATGATTATCAGAACACTACACTCATCACGCGTTTAGGGTCCGGTGTCGGGGGTTGTTCGTCCTCAAACGAGAAGTAATTAAAATCCAGTTCGAACCAGATTTGAAGCAGTGACTACGTAAATACGTGCGTCGCAAGTCTCAAAGTAAACAAATTCTATGCTTCGCATTACGGCACTGCCTTCTTGACCTTGTGGGGCCGTCGTGTGAGGCTCAGGGGAAGATACAGAATGACTCAAGCATGAACAGCCGAGAAACTGGCACAGCAACGAGCGGCGCTATAACGCGTGATGAGTAAATATCGGTCCTCGTTCTTTACAAGTTTGAGATATTCCCAGTTCAGTGATTCTCAAAATGCCTCTCAGCCAAGCCTGGTTCCTAGTTTGCGATTTTACCAAAACAATGCATAATTACACGACCTAAAAATCCGAGTAGAGATTAAGACTTATATTGAGGTAAATCAACGATAATTGGAGACACTTTCATCATCCTTAGGCCAGGGCTGGGCCACGACTGAGTTCTCAATTTCCAGACTCACAGCTGGTGACACATATTCTTCGAATAATGACGATAATATTATATTATTATATTCTTATATTTACCAACGGAGTAAAGGGGAACCAATAAGGCAATGAACACAATAACGAAAGAAATATTCATTTTCTCCTCATGAATATTCCGTCTTTGGAAAGTTGTGTATATTCGAACTATGATCACACTTTTCGTGATGAATTGGATGGCAGAATACGAAGAACCGCATCGCGGAAATGGAAGTTGTTATCGAGCTCACGGCTTCAGAAGTGATAGGGAATTTTCTCGAAAAGAAGTTCATAAAATTTTTATTTTCGAAGGCGTCATATGTCACATACATTTAAGATAATAAAGAGTTAAATATTTTTCGAACTTTTTTATGATGCTAAGAGAGATAGAACACATTTCCGTGTGCTTTCTTTTGCGTAGGTAGATAGTTTTATCGCCCATTAAATTAATCTAACAGAGCGTCTAGAATTCCATGTCAAAAGCTTTTTCAACAAAATAGAAAGAATCTCCGACCAAAAGACCGAATTTTCGGAAAACAAGAATAAATTCTCGCCGAAAAATATTTGTTTCGAATAAAAAAAAATCTTTCTTCGCTCGCAAGTCTGAGTGCGCCTAGGGTGCATGTCTTTCATATATCGCGCTTTGCGCTCGGCTTCTCTTGGTCCTCGCACTTCATACTTTGCCCGATTCATAGTGTACAACATATACAGGGTTGAAAATATTTCAAAACTTTAAGGAACCTCTACTTCTTAGAAGATTAAACAGACCCACAAACAGAATTGGGGTGTACGTCGGGGTAGAGTAGTCATATCCTATGGGTTGCATGTCGCTGAATCCGAATCCGTAGTCGGGATTCCGAGATTTGTGACTGATTACTTTTCAAGCTCAAAAAATTCCGTTCTTTGCATCTTCCGCATTACACAGTATCAGCTCTATCCGACTCCTTGAGGAGATTCCCTTAAATCAGGGGTGTCCAACGCAAGGTTGGCGCGCTCCTCCTTTCTTCCCCTCTTCCGAGCGCTCCATCGAGAATTCCTTCCTTGTTCCACTACGGGCTTCGTCTGACTACGCCTGACCACGCCTACTTGCGCGCACTGTTTACACAGCCCGGCCGCCGAGGACCCCTTTCCACATTGCGATCACCGCATGAACGCATCCAAGGTGGTAAGAGAGGGATTGACGAGTGACAGTTATTTACACCATTGCCTACGCGTTAGACAGCTCTGCCGTGAATATATAACTGGCTTTCAATAGTTTCAAAAAATTCCAACAGAGAGCGCGTCGGCGCATCAGCCCTGATTCAACACAGTTGAACCAAAGATATCACGTAATAATTGCCGTAATAATATAATTAATTAAAATTCTAATAATAATATAAGTATTGAGTGATCTAAAATTCGATCAAATCAGTGTTAGTCTTCAGTGTCAGCTTGTGTATACATAAAATGGTCAAGTGTATAGTACCGAACTGTAATACGGGGGACATTTCCAACAAGGAAAAAATCCATCGCTTTTCTGTTCCATCCGAAACAAGTAGACTTTTAGAATGGGAAAAAGCATTTTCCAGGAAGGATTATGCCTTGAAACCTTGGATGGTAGTCTGTGAGAAACATTTCTCACACGATGACATAGTTGAAAATAACAATATATTTACAATTATCAGATTCTTATGTAACACAAGTAAAGCATTTTTGGAATGAAGTTTCTTCCAACTAAAAATCATAATATAAGTGATAATAACGATTCAAATTCCATTATTCTTATCTCCGAAAAATTTCAAAAAAATTTTTCAAGATCATTGAATCGACACATGGACTACACTTCCTATCCCAAATTTTTAATAATTTGTTACGTTATATCCCAGAAAATTCCACGATAACCTGATTTTATTTCAACAAAAATAATCATTAATATTATGCTCCATATTTTGCTTGTCAAAATACACATTGTTTGGTAAATTTTTGAACTCATTTCAAAGGAAAAGAAACATTCGAACTTACTTGTTTCTCATTTCTCTATAAGAATTCGACATACGGTATGCTAATTACAAAATACAGTAAGTTGAAAGAAGTTACTGATTACAGAAAAATGTCTCCCACGGGAGATTTTTAGACATTGAACCCTTCAATTCGAATCCTTTCCCGAAATCCCCAATAACGCCAACACTCATAATAAGCCTCCAAGCAACTGCCTGACGTAATAAATCCTGTGGGAGTTTTATTCTCTGAAACCCCTACCGTCTTCAGACGGATTTTTAATTTAAAACGCTCGCATTCGCCTGAACATTTGGTCAGAGGGAAGGAAAACTGCAGAAAACCAAAACTCCTGAGCGCAGTCGATTATCGACAGACGAGTTTTGATGCGATAGCATCGAATGCCTACACCGATCCTCGGCGCCAAATCTCCCGCTCGACAGTAATTAAACCTAGTGAAAACACGACTAACAAGGGGAAGGCCTGAAGTGTGAAACTCGAATCAGGATCGCATTAGAACCATTATATAGATAATCAAATTTCATTTGATACGTATCGCGGCTTTTTTGTAAGTGAAGCTCGAATTTGGAGATATAAATATTTGAAAATCGTAGTTTCCGTTCCTAATACCCAAGTATCGCTCATATACTTCTGATGTCACCAACTCACAGTGGCCCAGTGGTAACGCTGTATACTCCATGTCCCGGAGTGAGGGGGTTCAACTACTGACGATGGCTCTTTTTTTCTCTCTCTCTTCCGTTATATTCAATGCTGAATCCGACATCGTTGAAAATTGTAATTTTGCTAAGAACTGCATCGTATCGAAACGGGACCACATTCGAAATTTAATGTTGAAGGCTGAAGAAAATCAATCATAGGCAAGTGTAAAAAACTCTTTCAATATTATACCATATACATAATACGTGCTGCATATGTTTTTTTTTCGTACAATATTTATGAAGTACATACTTTTTGGTGATATTTGTCATAGAAAAATTTGAAACAAAGCCTCTTCTCGCAACGAGCACATTTTATAAAATCAACTCCGCCGCGATCGCAGCTTCCACCAGTTAAAGTTATCGGGAAAAACAACAACTTCATAATGATTGTACGAAGAAAAAAAAACATGTTCAGCACATATGACGTATATGGTATAATATCAAAAGAGTTTTTTACACTTGCCCATGATTGATTTTCTTCAGCCTTCATCATGAAATTTCGAATGTGGTCCCGTTTTGATATGATGCAGTTCTTATCAAAATTACAATTTCCAACGAGGTCGGATTCAGCATTGAATATAACGAAAGAAAAAAAAAACCATCTTCAGTAGTTGAACCCCCTCACTCTGGGACATGGAGTATACAGAGCTCACATAGTTGAAACGCCGCCTCGATGCCGCTCGAGGGGAATCTTCCCCCGCCAGTCGCCACACATCGGCCGCCGAGATGCGCTCCGGAAACTCCCGAACGAGCGGGAATCGGATGCTGATTCGTCGTGTAGAGAGCCGA
>WSXT02130681.1:0-10710 GCA_011762715.2 Neuroterus valhalla
GCAGCGTTGCCAGGTTTCAAACTCGGAATATCCGTAACTTCCCTAGTTTTTGGGTGGGGGTTAATGGCTGAAAATCCGTAAAAATCCGTAACAAGAAATATCGCATTTTGTAATATCATAAAATTAAAAGCATTGCAAAAACATAAAAGCTAATGCAAATTTATTTTTTCATATAAAAAAAATTAATTCGATTGAGAAAAATTTTATTTTCCAAAAGAGAGAAAGAGAAAGGAAGTAAGATACATATGCCGCGCAATTCAAATAAATATGAAGTAGAAAATCTGAAAATCCAAATAATTAAACTAAAAATATGCTTCTTGAGTTTAAATGAATATGTAAAAGATATTTTGCATATGGATCATGTAGAAATTATGAATAAATAAATTTAATTCAATGATTACTTTTACACAATTGATGTATTTCACCAACAAATTCTATTTTGAGTTTAAAATTCAATAAAATTTTACATTAAATTTCAAAATATGTAAGAGTGGCGGAATAAGTGACATATTTTGAAAATAAAACAACTTTTAGTATGGAATCATTGTTTAAGAAAAGCTATTTGAAAATGAAAAAATAATCAAAAACTGGTTTTACATATATTGTTTCAAATAATTTTTACATACACTGCAAATGCATTTTTAAATGACATTCTGTCAATACGGAGCGAATGTAATGTTTTGTTATAAAAATAAAATTGGAGTCTCCAAATTACACTTATATTTGTCAGTACAAAATCCATACAATTTTTAGTTTCAAAAATAAAATTTACATTTGTGTTCAACACAGCAGTCCTACAGCTCAAGTTCTCATCTAACTATTCTATTTGTAAATCTCCTGATTCATGCACAAATGGTCCGATTTTTGCGATGCAAGTTTTGCTGTACTGATAATTATGAAGGAATTTTCAATGTACATAAGCTGGAGGAAAATTGTGCAAAAATTGTCTTGTAAATGTGACATGAAAGAGAAGCGTCAACGATCCTAATATCGATCTCATTGGGGTCAGATACTCCAGAGAGGGATATATGAACCCGTTGAAATTTTTACGAGCATCCTTTACGGCCTATAGATATCACGAAAATGAAACTTCTTGCACACGGAGATGAGTAAACCGTAACCGTTACTGCCAACCCCGTAACCTTTGCTGCCTGCGCAGAGTATCTGTTCGGCGCGAGGCAGTAAAACGCAACACAGTCATATTTACTGCCACGGCAGTAATGGTTATGGTCTCGACAGTAATTGTTACTGTTTAGTCCGTAACCATCACTGCACGCGCAGTTTTTTGTTTTGTCTACGTTGCGTATCCATTTAGTATTATTTTTTAAATTTATCTAACGATACTTACATGTGAATATTGTATAAGAATAATTAAAAATTCATCTCACAAGAACAGTTTGCTTATTAAACGCTGAAGGTTCAAAATAAAACAAAATAAGCTCGATATAAATATTAATTACTGAAAAAAATTAAAAACCTGCTCAAGACCAGGCAGAAGAAGTGAAATTTATCTGGCGAATTCGGATATGACGCAACAATTAAGAAAAAATTAATATAGTTTGTGGGTTGAAAAGTGAAGAAATGCCAAGTACGAAACTAACCTCAAAAGTCTTAAAGTTGAAACTCGAAACCCGGAACGACGATCAGCTGATCCTCTTCTCCAATTTACGTAGTTTCTCAAGAAAAGTATGAAACTAAAGTTATGGAACTAAATTTTGTCAGCGACGAGGCATCAAATTTCATTGCACTACACTCATTAAATTCCATTGCACTACTACTACTGCGCTCGCAGGAGTGATTCGGGTATTAGCAGTAACTCTTACTGTCAGCGGAGCAACGTTTACTGCAAACCGTTTTCAGGTGGCGCGCAATAACTGTTACGGTGTGACCGGACTAGTTCCGTCGCTGGCAGTAGCAGTCACGGTTTATCTACAATCCGTTTTTCATTCGTAGCTGTTACGGTGAGCGCAGTAACACTTACGGTGTAACCAGTAACTGCTCAGGTTTACTCCTCTCCGTGCAGTTCGCAAAATTTCTAACCAACTTTCACACATTTAATACCTTATTGGTAATAGGTTTACAACAAAGTTTAAATCTTAAAAATCGGGCTACTTTTGCGATTTTCGCTATTTTTCATTATCGTTCCGTTATAGCAGTAAAAAAAGTAAACGTGTCACTTGGACACTTCTACTTTTTTGAATACAAAATTCGTCTGTTCCGAAATTCAGTATAAAATCCGTATTTTCGCAAAATCCGTATTAAAATCAGTAAACTATTTTGATAGGCCGGAATTTCCGTGAAATACGGAGAATTCCGTATATCTGGCAACACTGGGGTAGTGTAACCTGTCCTAGTTTTTGGTTTTTACGGTCTGGACACCCTTAATATTCCGTTAAATTTTTTATAAGATCAACTAATTTTCACTTTTTTTTATGCGTAAAATTACTTCAGGAAATAGTTCTATTTATAAGCACACGAAGGACAAGAAATTGGCAATAAAAAGCAATCAGTGGAGAAATACATAAAATGTAAGAGTAAACTTTGATTCCCTTTTCTCTTTTTTTCACTTTTGTCTATCTTACCTGAGGTTTGTTGTCGTTTATAAAAATCGTTAATGCTGTTGTATATTAACTTTTTTTAAATTCAAAACTAAAAAATGTTTACAAGCCTGCCTGCAAATTGTCTTTAGTGTAAACGGTCGGTTAGCAGACTAGGAAATTTATGAAATTAGAAGCCGTGAAATTTTGAAACTCAAAAGATTTTGAACTTGGGGATATCAAATTAAAAAATGATCGATTTCAAACTTATATGCTTTTGAATTGGAAAAGTTAAAAACTAGGAGGATCTAAATTTTGAAAAGCCGTGAATATAAGAAAACTGTCGAGCCTGAAAAATCTGTTTGTAGAAACTTGGAATTGCTTGACAAAAAATACATTAAACTCGGAAGCTTGCCAAGAGAAAGATGAAGAACCTTGAAAACTGGAAGCATTTCGATTTTGAAATAAAGATTTTACAAAATTATGAAAATGTAGACTTTGAATATTACTCTGATTATAAATTATAATCTAATAGGTTTTCAGTTTTGTAGTTTCTATGATTTTCAGGAATTAGAATAAGACGGCTCTCTATTTGAAAATGGACCAAGTACAAAAAAATTTCAATTTGAAATTGAACTAGAAAAGGCTGTTTTTAATTAAGCTTTTTCGACATTGGCCATTTCCAAGTTCTTGAGTTGTGAATAAATAATTATTCAATCTTCGAAGATTTTATACTTGGATGTTTCCAAAATGAACAGTATTAAATGCTGACATTAGTTTCAGAATTTGAACGCTTGCCACGATTCTTGGAAACTTGAGAACCCTTGAGAATTGAAAATTTGGAAACATATATGAAGCTTCCGATTGGAAAGATATTTGAAATTGATAGCAGTCAGTTTTGAAATTTCCTAACTAATAGTGATATACTTTATAGCCTGTAACTTCTTTCCCAAAGATCAAGGAAAATTTCAAGTCCAAAAATCAAAAATTTTCGAATTCAAGAAAAATGAATTAATAAAATTTCGCCAAGCTCATAGCAAAAATCAAAAGCATTTGCAATATGTATTGGAAACGATAGATATAATTTGGCGAGTTTGGCTCAGTTTTTTTAGCTTTTGAAAAATCGGAAGCAAATTTTCAATTGTCTCAAATCATTAACTATTCAAAAATATTCAACCAGAACATTTTCAACAAAGTGAAGTAACCCTTAACCAAACAGTTGTATTGACAACCAGCTGGGTAAGTTTTTGATGCGAAAATACAATTTTATCAAACACTGACCTCTCAATACAATGAGTACATTTTTAACAAAATTCGTAATTTTCCACAATACAATATGCGATTTCTTGAGCACACGAAAATGCAAACAGTTTCATTTTTAACCGAAGAGTGAAATTTTCAGACGGATATGACAAATCTTTAACGAAACAGTTAAATTTTCGACCAAAAAAAAAACTTCAACAATATAGATAAATATGAAACGAAATTCATGAATTTCCAAAATAAAAGCTGACTATTTAACCTCCACAGACAAAATTTTAACCAAGAAGATTAATTTCCTACCAATAAACAAATTTTTAACAAAAGCCATAAATGCTTAACAAAGGAACATGAGTTTTAAAAAAATAGAATAATGAATTTTTTTCGAAACATTTTTTTTTTACCGAAACAGAAAAGAATTTCTATCGTGTTGGAATCAACTGAAAAACACTAGTTTAAAGTTTAGTTAGACAGTTAAATTTTTAGACCATTCTTTAAAATTCACAACAAGGAAAAAAATTTATGACCAAACAGTTTAGCATTTTGATAAAAAGTTAAGTTTTCAACCATGTGGATTGATTTTATTTCAGATCGTTAAATTTTCAAACAAAGAATTCTATTCTTACTACTGATATCGTAAATTGGGTATTACTCTTCTTCTATAAAAATCTGTTTTTTTAATATACCTTTTGATGATGTTTTTAAGTTCACGCTTTACCCCTTTCCCTTAAATTTTTTTCTTTATAAATTCTTTAGGATTTAGAATTTCGAATTGAAATACTTAAGAGGCTCCCCCTTAGGGTGGTCCAAAAATGCATTTAAAAAAAATTTTTTCCGAATTTTTATGCAAAACGCCCGGAAATTTGTTCGAATCCACAAAAAAATGAATGCATTTTTTTTGTTTTGAAAAAAAAAAATATTTAGAGGTGCCGCAAGCCCCGTGAAGTAAAACACGTATTTCCCATAAGAAAAAAAGACTTTTCTGTGAATTTCATTCAGAAATCTCAATATTAGATGAATCGAGTTCGCAATTCGCCATTTCTCTTCACAGTTGGTCACAGAATACAAATAAAATATTGCTTTTCAAATATCAATTAAATCAATTAAAGTAATAATAAATTAGTAATAATCAGTTTAAGTTAACAAATATAATTGGTCAAACAATTTGTTATTATTCATAACAATATTCTCTTGGAATAATGCTACAAAGTTGCGTTTTTTTTCTGAAATTTACAACTTTTGTCCACTTTTCACTTAAAGTGGCTAATTATTTAATGTAATTTAACATAAATAATGGTTCAAACAAATTGTGAATGCTTATAGCTATCTTCTTCTAGAATAATACTACATAATTGCGGCTTTTTCCTGAAATTTTAAACTTTTTATCACTTATCGATTAGAGTAAAGTAATAATTAATTCATGTTAAAAAACAATTTACTTAAACAATTCATTACCATTGCTAATAATATTTTCTTTGCTTAATGATAGAAACTTGCGGTTTTTCCTGAAATTTGAAACTTTTTGCCCACTTTCCACTTGAAGGGAGGTGATATTTAATTTAATTTAACAAAAATAATTGTTTAAACAAATTTTTATTGTTAATACCCATCTTCTCTTAGACTTGTGCTAAAAACTTCCGTTTTTTTCTGAACTATTAGGCTTTTTATCAACTTCTCACTTAGCGAGGTAATAATTAATGCAAGTGTTGTATTTTTTTGAGTAAATTATTTTTGTTCTCCTTCCAATGTTGAGGAAAATAATTAAAACAAAAAAGCTCTTATACAAAAGAGAGAAAGAGAAAGAATTGAAATATTTTAAAATAGGCCCTCCACCCCCCTCCTTCCCTGGAGGGGAAATTCCAAATTATTTTTTTACGCTTTGCAATACATTTCTCGTTGTAACTAAAAACAAAACTTTCACAAGTCATTGACAGTTCTAGTCTTCCCACCCACTTTCAATTATTCCATTCTTTCTTTTTGTCTCTTTTGTATGAGAGATCTTTTGTTCTAAATATTTTTCTGAACATTGGAGAAAGAACAAAAATAATTTACTTAAAAAATACAATGCTACGTAAAATATGATTCTCTCTAATGTTTATTTATTATTTGTTCAGAGCCTAAAAGGTAAAGCAAAGTTAAACATTTAAGAAAAAACCACAACTTTCTAGCACTCATCTAAGAGAAAATGGTCATGGACAATAATAAATTCTTTGAATAAGCCTGTTTGTTAACACGCATTAATTATTACCTCACTAAATGAGAAGTTGATGCAAAGATTAATAGTTTAGAAAAAAACCGCAACTTTTTGGCACCAGTCTAAGAGGATATAGGTATTAACAATAATAATTTGTTTAAACAATCATTTTTGTTAAATTAAATTCAAAATTCCAAATCCTGAGGAATTTATAAAGAAAAAAATTTAAGGGAAAGGGGTAAAGCGTGGACTTAAAAACATCATCAAAAGGTATATAAAATAACAGATTTTTATAGAAGAAGAGTAATACCCAATTTATGATATCAGTAGTAATAATATTCATGTCGATACTATAGAGCAAAAATGACAACGAATTTGAAAATTTCCCGCTCGACTATAACGCCATCTCTAGGATCAAAGCATAGACGTGAAAAATGGCGACGAAGAGAACTGCACATTGTGCGAGAAATGAAAAATCGAAAAGCCTTTTTCTATGCAACGACTGAGTAAAATCAATAGGTTTTTAGCGCATCTCGTTCAAAAAGGAAGAAAAATTCCTGGTAAGTTTTTAATCTCGTGATAAAATGTTTTATGTGATGAGAAACGATTTCAAGTATTTCAAGGTTAATGTTTGGAGAATAGATACACGTCCGGTTTATAGAATTAGCTCTCAAAAAGGATTTGCTTAGGGTGACCAGATGGCTGAAGTGGAAAAAACGGACATCTTTCCCCCACCACCACTCCGCCATGTATTTGGACTAACAAACAGAGCAAAAAAACGGACATGTCCGTATTGAAACGGACGCTTGGTCACCCTAGATTTGCTATTTACATATACAAAAAGGATTTATTATTTACATATATAACATGCATTAAGTTCGTATAAGGGAATGAACATTTCATATTGTGCCTATGTCATGGATGGATAGCATGATCTCTTTATTAATATAGAATCTCCGGAGTGTCTCACCCCAATTCCAAAATCTTACGGAAACATTTTTGGATGTGGAGAAAAGGAGATTCACTATAGTTTTCATGCATATTAAAATTTACATTCAAAAAGTTGGAGAGGCTACAAAAGTGCAAACGATGTTGCCTTCAGAGGATATAGAGAATTCTTAAAAGAACGAAGGCATGTCATTTTCATTTTTCTCTCCTTCCAATTAAAAGCTCGGAATCCAAAGCTGCAGCCTTTGATCCCCATAATAAATTTATACATTTGTAACTTAGCAAAAAAGGATAAAGGACTGTATAATTAGGGATAATCTTCTTTTTGACGAATCCCCTTAATCTCAGACTTAAACGTTATAAAAAGCGTCGCAAACTTCAATCGAAGGATTAAAATACAGAGTATTGAAATCCAACACTCAGTCGCAGTTATGAAACTTTCTCCTTTTTTAAGGATCGCAAGTGCCTTGTATGGGTAATTCTCCAAGTACAGGGAATTTTTGAAATTAGTAAATTTAAAAAAAAAAATTTTTCGAAAATGTATTTTGTGATTGAGATTAGGAAATGATTAGAAAATGAAAGATTTTACGTAGTAATTAATTTTTTTTTCCTTGCGAATATCAAAATTTGAAATAACAAGGTTATCAACAATTTTATAGTAACAAATAATAGTAATTTTTGGATATTATATATTTTTTGCAGTCGTAACAACCAAATTGGATACAAAATAAGCCATTGTTCTCAAGTTTGTGTTAAAATAAATTCCCTAACTAATAAAAGTTCAACATTACCAGTTTATGATTTTTTATGAAAGATAATAACTACATTTACATATAACAAAGGTTTCCAAAGATGAAGCTTTTCAAGCTTCGTTTTACGCCAGATTCTTTGTACTTGATTTCTGCTTGATTATCAATCATTTATTTATTTATCTGTCCTCTTCTTTTGAAAATTCTGCTGGTGAATTTGATTTTTACTTCTTACCTATGGCTATTTCGCTGTTTATTTCCTACTAAAAACATAATTATGCATAGTAAAGAACAGGCGCGTCGGAGCCGTGTGGGCTGGGTGGGCTTGAGCCCACCCATGAACTTTAATAGTTGGGCAGAGCCCACCCATAAAAATTTCAACTACTTGAAATTTTATATTTCTAAGCTTTTTTTGCATTTGAAATTCATAATTATATTCATTTTCTATTTGGTGAGCCCACCCATGGAAAATTCGTTCCGACGCGCCTGGTAAAGAACGTTTAATTGATGAATGAACACCATTTTTATTGAAAATATAAGGATATATATTCTTGAATTTAATATAATTGATGAATATAAACCATTTCCATATTCACAGTTTTCACGAAACACAGTTCTCACAAAACACAATTTTCACAAAGCACAATTTGCATGAAAAATTCCAAGTTTGCACTTTCAATCAGATTTATAAATAAGATTGCCATAAAACATATATAATGATAAACGCTCATAATTTCACTGAATGTAAGTAAATAAACAACAACTGCTAATGCAGCTTACAGCTAGATTAGGCTAGATTATATGAACCTATCCTCTGCTTATCTGTCATACGAAATTCAGGATTGTAAAAAGTCAAACAGTTTCCAAATGAGGAAGAATATTTTTCCAGTTCTAATTATAAAAATCGTATTCTTTGTTTCTTTCGGTGCTCTTATGACTAAAAGAAAATAATCTATAAAAAAAACTCCGTTCTCATTACTTTTTAGCACGAGATTTTCGGAAAGGCACAATCTATTGTCGGGCCACCCTGACAAGTTGAAAATTAGGTTACGTCGATGGAAGTTACGCCGATGGAAAAGAAGACAAAAAGTGTTCCAAAAGTCTCAAAGTAGAATGAATTGGAAAATCCTTCTGCAATTCGTTTTCTCCCGTTCTGATACATATTTTGTTCTTCCGTTCATTCAATTTTGCTCAAAAATATAAAATCATTTGTGAATTAGGTCGATCGATACTAATAGAAAAACGCAAGGTTTTCGTAATCTTTTTTTTTTAATTGTGGAAAAAGTTCTTGATTTCTACGCTCAAAGCTTATAGAAATGATTATTAAGAGGTTTTTTCTTCAATTCTACGCTAAAACTGGTCGCAAAAAGGTATTCCTAGTTTTCAAATGATCGCTATTTATATATCGACGTAACCACAAAAATATTTCCCTGGACACTTATATTTGTGTGCATATGTTGTGAATATTGCAATAAAATCGAAATATTTATATTAAAATTTGTACCTTTTTTAGCAAGTTTCAAGACCCTCAAGAAAACATTTCTAAATCACCCCATTATTTTTTCTACGTGGCTTCAAAATATTCTTCAGGCATGTGTGGACATCTCTTAAAGCCATTTTTTGGGCACATAGAATCTTTTTACTCTGAGTTATAATAATTTTATTTATTTTTCACTTTAGAACAAGTTGAAAGGTACTATAATGGAGATTTTTACAGAGTTTGACACCAATACAACCAATAGTTTTAGTAATATAACCCTGGGATACGAAAGTGCCCTGTCTGTGGAGAATTACCCATATAAGAGGATCCCGATTTAATACTCTTGTTTTAAGATTATACTTATTTTAGTTAAAAATATTTAAGTAAAAAGTTGAACTAATCAGAGATACTTTTCAAAATTCATTTGTAAATTGATCTTCGAAAATTCGAGGACGAAATAATAAACTTTTGAAGATTCAATTATTACTCACCCATCTCATCAATAATTGGTGCCATGCGAAGAGTTATCCCAACCAGAAGTAGCGACATGGCAAGTAAAAGGCAGGCTGTAGCCACAATAGTCAATCGTGCTCTTGGGGGCAAATCATCAGGATCAGTGAATTCTCTCCGAATCTCCACAATTTCAGGCTCAACTTTTGGTCGCCGTCGTTTTCGTTTTTTGCGTGAACGATGAAATTTCTCCACTGGCTCAACTACCTTTTCAGGACTACTTAAACTTTCATCATCGTCTAGTTCATCTTCGAGATTGAGCGCCAAGAAATCATCATCTTCGTCGTAATGGATTTTTCTGAAAAAAGAGAAGGAAAGAAAAGATGAGTGAAAATTCTTCAATGATGATTGTTTTTGTGCTGGAAAAATCCCGGTTTTGTGAACTTGGATGTGTCGAAAGTGAAAAGTGTCAAAAATTGAGGAGATTTGAATATATAATAACGGCTGCAGTCGAGTTGCGTCCCATGGTCGAAATCCACAGGGGTCTAGCTGAAATGCGTCCTCTCTCTCTTCCCCCACTAGTCGACTGGCGACCGTGACATGAGAGGAGTGGGAGTAGTTCAGAAAGGAGACAATCGCTTCAAAAGTTGAAACCACCACTAACATTTTCTTCTGTAGCTTCAGAATGCAAAAAGCTTACTGGTGTGACTTTCAGTCCTAAAGTAATTTATGTGGATTTTGAAATCGGTATTCATTCAACTATCCGCACAGTATTCAACGATTCCTTTCTGAATATAAGATCGCAAATTCAGAAATCGGTTCTTTTTTTAGAATATTTTTTGGTCTTGCTTTTTTAGATCCGTCCGAAATCGAAACATTTTTCAATGAAGAACTGAAGCCAATCGAACCATCAGACAAAAGAGTCAAACAGTTCTGTAGTTATATTCCTTTTAAATGATATTTCAAGCGACTCCAGTTTTCCACCTGTTAATAAATAAACTATGGAATGTTCATGAAAATTATCCAAAGTTCATTTCTTTGTATGCACGGATTCAAAAGAGGGAAAATTACAAGGAAACACTGTAGATTTGG